>VZTL01049831.1:15890-66811 GCA_013400535.1 Scopus umbretta | reverse complement strand
TTTCATTTGTAACAGTCCAGCATTGTACCCTCTGTGTAGTTTCAGACACCAGCTAGTATCACTGACCACATCAGACCTGAGCTGGAAACTTCAGGAGGGCACATGGCAATTCCTAAAAAATGTCCATAGGATTAGAAACAAACCCTGGAAAACAGTATCTTGGCCCACAGCCTCTCTCACAAGGACCAAAGCTTTTTAAAATAACACTGCCATGTCTCAAGATCAAAGGTTCTTGGACTGCTGCTGATGTTTACACTAGAAGTGTCCTAAGCACTGACCACTTTTTTCACTTGTAACTAGCAAAGACCATTGGCAGGGCTTTGTGAGCCACTCCAGCCAGCCATGCTTTCTAGGGTTTGCCTTTTAAAGGATAGCATCAGTATACTTGTCTGGAGTGCACGGAAATCATGCAAAACGTTGGAGGCTCCTATATGTCCAGACCCAGCAACTGAAAAGTATATTTCCCTCCTGCAATTCAGATTTTATACCTGCAGTTTGTTTAACCACCCAGGCTCCTGACTGCCCTCTGCATACCTCGGTGACCATTATACATCAAAGAATCAGTGCAGATAGGACAGTGCTGTAAGCCTCCAGGGTGGCTTGGCTTGGGTTCTAGCCAGAAATCCTTCCACCCTCCTTGACCGACTCAGCCCCTTGTAAACCTCAAGCTTTACTGGGATCAGCTGCACCTGACGCTTTTGGCTTGGGGCTGCATTCCTCACGGGAACTTTGAATCCTCCAAAAGATCTGCTCCCAGCAGATTTTTTTTCCTCTTAGGAAACCAGTAGTGTAGGACACAGGAGACTTCCTTCAGAGGATATACATGGAGATAAAGCCTTAAAACTGTTGCTTATGTAGAAATAGTTGGATGGCAGGCAGGGGCATTTTGCTTTCGGTGGCAACATCCTCACTAGTCCAGAAACAGCACTCCCCATCTGACTCTGCAACCTGCATACCACTAAGAAAGCACCCTGCTCACATGAATGCAAACCGTGACTTCACACAGCATGGGGAAGGACACTGCAGGATTAAAAAGACAGGGTATCAAGGTGGAGACACATGTCCTGTAAGACCAGGTTGGAATTATTTCACTCTGTATCGAATCAGGCTTCCAAAAAGTGCTCTTGAAATGGGAAGTATCCCAGAAGGTCACAAAAATAACAGAAGGTTTAGAAAATGAGGTCTGTAGGAAAAGCTTCTAGTATTGCAAATATCAAGGCTGAGGATTGTGTGGAAAAAATTATACAGGGCAGCAAGGTAACGCTCCAGAAGCACCAGTGAGGAACAGAGAATAGGAAGCTCAGGGCAGAAGGGAACCTTTTTTTTTAAGGAGTTCATACATACAGAATAGCATAAATAACCTCCAATAGCCCCAAATTTAGAACACAGTTTTTAGTAAAATGCATACTGTAATCTGTGGGCCCATTGTAAAACTGAATAAAGTGCCCAGTGGAATTCATGTGGCACAGTCATTGCAGATACACTGTTCAGAGCAAGACTGGGCAGGGAGTGAATGCTCATTCATGTGACCCAACAGCATGTCTTTACCTCCAAAAGTCATACTATCTGGTTTTGTTCTGTTTATCTGGTCAAATAAGAACCTACAATAATATCCAAAAAAAGCCATTATACCCTCAACCTACTGTGATGGTTGGAGAGTGCACAGACATGGTAAAACAACCTTCACAGCATCCCTCCAGCCTGAATTCAGTGAGAGGCTGAAATAGAAGGGTGTGTCTTTGATATCCCATTTGCTGTTGTTATAGCCTCTGGCTTTAAGTTTTTAACCTTCTAATAGTGTAATAATGAGCTTTCCATTTCTTTGCTGACGTGGTTGATGCCTGCAGGTTATTGAGTTTAAAAGCCAAAATACACAGACATAGAAAACTTGCTTCAGGGTTGAAAAAATATATATCCTATTGGAAGGGTGGGATTTAATTGGCCTTTGTTCTCCCAAATCTCACATAAACAAGCACACTTATATATCTCCCAGCACAAGGCAAGCAAAATCAAGAGTGCCTGTTCGAACTGGAATCTTACTAGTCCCTGGTGGGTGCAGGAACATATGTGCAAGTTACAAAGCTTGAAATTTAGGATTTTGCTTCACCAAATGTCCACATGGATCAGATGAGAGATTGCCATTCATTGAAAGAAATGTTGTGCACTGGGCCAGATCCCGACAGCCTTAATCACATGGGCCAGCATTTGCCTGTCCTGGGAGTGCAGTTGCATTCACAGTCGGTACGTGCATGAAGATTTGGTGTAGAGCTATTTTGGTCTTCAGCTGTATTATTTGCCAGTGAGTTCTTCTCAAAAAATATAGAGTGACAACCTGTAGAGATTGATGCAAAATAAAAACTAAAAAACCCACAACAAAACAGAATAAATAATTTCCAAATCCTGTAGTGGATAATACTTTATGATCCATGAAATCGCTGTAATACAAAAAAAATAAAAGATAGCAAGGATTAAAGTTGGTTTTTGGGTTGTTTTTTTTTTTTTTAACCGTAAGAATTATTCATATCACTACACTGTAACCATATAATTATACATTGAAACACATATTCTGCTTTTGTAAAACTCCTGGTGTCATTTCTCAGCCATTCAAAGCAGACATTAAATGATGCTCGGAAACAGTCCACGTTATCTGCTGTATTGCCTACCTCCTCCCCCTCTGCTTTTGTGTTTTCTTCCTCTCTCCTCCTCCTCTTCCTTCTCCCAATTAGTTTCAGAACTATAAAATACCACTGCCTGCCTCAAACCGTGGAAACTGGGAGCAATTCCACCAAAGTCAAACCCAGGGGAGGTGGATCTCTTCAAACAGTGAGGGAGTCTCAGAGTCAGAGAAGGGATCAAAGCCAGCTTATGGCAAGTGACTTGGTGACTAAGGCCAGTAACAGCAAGGAGGATGGGGAAGTGTTAACGATGCTGGTGAGCACAAGAAGAGAGTGCTGTAAATTTGCAAAGTCTGTCTGAAAGTCTTTCTAGATGTGCATGTGTGTGTGTACATATGCGCCTATTAAAAAAATGGGAATTTTAGAATACTAATTATTGGGGCAAATGAGTCACCTAAGGACACTAACAAAATATGAGGATAACCAGATCCATGGTAGATCCTACGGCAGATTCTGTTTTGCTATGTTGAGGAGGAAATATAACAGGCATTCATATCTTCATGAGATGTCATATGTGTACAAATTATTAGACCCTGAATTACCTGTCAACACATCTGGGAGACATCTGCCATCTGCCTTTTTCCTGCTATCTGCCATTTTCCTGTTTCTGATGGCTTGCCCTGAATTGGCAGGTAAAGATGCATCCAGGCGGCTTCCTGGGACCTTGTTTCTGCCCTACCTCTTCTCACGGACATGCCTGAAGTTATCTTCCAGCCTCACATTGCTCTCTTTAGAGATCTGCAGTGTGCAGGCTGAGAGCTTTCTCAGTGCAGCACCAAAGCATTTGCTTTCTTTTAAATGTTATTAGTCAAGGGAACAAGGACAAAAGATAATAATTAAATATAAAGAAACAGGGAAGAGAGAGGAGGACAAGTAAAATATGATGGTTTCCACCCCTTCTTGTAAAATTAGGTGCAAATCTCCTCTGTGAAAAACAATTTATACCTAAATATATGTGGCCAGATGGGTATGGTAACTCATAGCTGCTTGAGTCACAGAATCATTGAAAAAAAAGATTATTAAAACAGGCCCTTCCCAAGCTATCCAAGGACTGGTTTCTGATTTTGGTAGTTGTTTTAAATGATGTTATGTTTTTCTTGATAACAGGGAATCAAAAGCACAACTGAGTTTCCAGAGCAGCACTGACTTCTTAGCCAAAATAATGGAAAATTTTCAGAAAACACCAGGAGAGCGAAGAAAAGCTCATCACAATGCTTTTGCTGTCATTGCTCACTCTGTTTTCCCAGGGACAGCTGATGGAGGGCTGTTGAACTGGAGGTGGAATTTCAATTAAGGACTTAACATTTCAGTAAGTAGGGACAGTAAGAAAAAACTTGTGGAAGCAAGACAGCCATATTAACCGTATTTATGAATTTGCATTCAGGCTGCGCCTGGAAAGGACAATGTAGTCTTTTTTATTAAATATGGAAATCTGGGTACAACAGAGTCATTTGCCCAAGTATGTTGTATGCAGTGGAGGCATTGGCTGGTTTTCACATTGTGCAAAGTTCAGCCTTGCCACTCTTAGCAGGCGGAGTCCCTGTTATATTCCAGATGCAGTACGCACACATCTGTGTACAGCGTATGGTCCAGATTCACCTCTTTTCTGAAGTGAAAATGAGCCTTCACTTTCTCCAGCACATAGTACTTCTGAAAGCTTCTTCCTGAAGCTATATTTTGTTTCATTTCCCCTACTTTCTTTGGCCATATATATGAGACAAGCAACATCTCTTGCACCTGGGCTGAAGCCAGGAGAATATCTTAGCCAGCAAGATTAACTGCAATCATCTTTATTCATCATTACGTGCAGCCTGTGAGCTCGCCTTCAAAGCAAGGGCAAACTCTGCCCTGGTGATCTGAGAGTTCAAAGCAGTGCCCTAAACTTCAGCTGTCATTTGGTGCTGGGTCACACTAGCCACGTGCTTCTTGAGAGGCGATTTCTATACAGCCGCAGAAGGGGCATCAGCCCGTATCAGACTAGTACCTAATGAGCATGAAGCTGCCATAATTTATTAATGGGACTGAAGACCAAATGAGTATTTTCTTCTGGTTTGGCTGATCTCAAACACTGATTTAAGCCATCTGACAAGGCTCATGATTTTTTTTTCATATTCGAAGTGGCAGCTTTTAAACCTTCTGGGCAATGTATCACCACTATCCTAAAGAAGGATCTCTGAAACCAGAGCATAATGCAGTACAGAGGGGGTGTACGCACATACCCACTTTGCACACTGATTTCACTTTTAAGGGTGGCAGTTAACCCTCATTACCGAGCTGTTATTACCCTTCCAGTTGCATATGTTGTGAATTACAGTCAGTGTCAAGTTCAGACTAGGAAGAGAGTATTAAAAGCCAGTTTCTGTTTCTAATAGAGTCACCAGGACTTTTCCATTGACTCACTGGGATTCAGCCCAAGAGAGACTTCAGAAATGCTGAAACACCGAAGAACAGAAAACATAACTAGAGTGACAGGCTGGGTGCTCTGGGCATATATGCAAAAGTCACTACAGCAGAAGAGTAGGCTGGATAAAACTAAATTTGGTAGCAAAGTTGTTGGAATTTCTCTACATTTTTAAGCTTACACAGTGATGGAAAAAAGGCAATTTACTTAGGGTCTGAGTATGCTTAACAAATTGTCCCACTGTTTGCTGACATTTAAGATTTTCAAGTCTCATGTTGAAGGATGACCTTGGAAAGCCTGGAAGGGAAGAGATCTTTTAGAAACAGACATCTCTTGGGAGCACAGCTCCTACATGTATTGCTGCCAGAAGGACAAACAGCCTCTTTGGCAGGACAAACTTCTAGGGCATTTTCTAGCAGCAGCGACTTTAAGAAAGACAGAAGTGGTGTGTTCTTACTTAAAATTCACTGTCACAGACCTTACAGAAACTGTGTTCACTCACTTCTCATTACTGCCTAGAAAAAAACTTGGGTGCGCACCCACATCACAGGTCCCAATATCTGAAACTAAGTGTTCAACTATTATTTTAATACCTGGTTTTCCCTTAAAAAGGTTTGAGTGAAAATCAAGATTCGGTTAAACACAATTCTATTTTTAAATAGTTTAATCAATTTTGCATCCTCCAAGATTCACTGCATATGCAACATGCCTATGCAAACCCCATGGATCTCTGAGTATTTCCATGCAAGGCTAAATCCTTTATCTGTTTGGTGTCTAGCTGGTTGAAGATGAAGGGTTTACATGAATACCTGAGGGCAAAATTCAGGCCCCCATGATTGGTAACAAGGTAGGATTTAGTGGGAAGGAAGAGTGTAAATGTTTAGGGGAAAAAATGGAAAAACTGAAAAATCTAGGAAATACTTCTTAAATAATAAAGCGACATAAGAGTTTCAAAAGAGCCCAAGCCACTTATGAAGTACAATTCCCAGTGAGAATCAGTGGCTTTGTGCTCTTCACTTGTTCAGCTGCCTTTCAAAATCCCCTCACTCAAACCCTGTCCAGCAAAAAACTCAAGGCAAATAGCTGACTTCGAAACACAAGTCCTCTCCAGGCAGTCAGAAAGGCTCTGCAGGAACACACACAGCTGCCCACACATATCCTACCACAAAATTAGGGCCAAAGTGGTTATCAGCAGAACCTTACAAGAAATTTTTTTAGATCTGTTTGCATTAATGTCAACACTGGCTTCTAAGCTTTTCCACAATTTTAAAGTAAGTGACATTTAAAGGGACAAAAGATCTTTTTACAGACAGTGCAACACAGCCAATCACGCAACTGTAAAGACTGTAGCATAACCACGTGAATCCAGAGACACAAGCACCATCTCCACTTGGATAAATGCTATCATCTCTTCAGTCTTGTGCAAGTAAAGCACATGCCTGTCAGTTACGTTTCGCTTTTTTTTAACTCTCCTGTCAGCACCAGTGTCAGCTGTATCAAGAACCTGGGTGTAATAACATTCCCATGAACAGTTTTAAAGTTTATGCCCATAGAAACAGTTTGCCAATGAACTGGATTCAAATTGCACCCTCAGTCTGTGTCACGGGAGGAGGAAAACATCATACATCTTCCATCCAGGAGCAAAAGATGCTCTTCCTTCCTTCTGAGGTGTGGATGAAAGAAAGTGTGCTAGCTGCAACTCTCAACAGAACTGATTAAAACCAGGCTTCCTTTTTAAACCCTATGATTTTATTCAGTTCAGTATTTTCCAAAGAAACACCTAAAACTCTTCCTCTGTCTATCTTTAGAGAAAAGTAACCAGTTTCACCTTTCAAATACAACACTGCCTTCTATAGACTTCATTTAACAGGAAATTTCTTAGGAAATGGCCATTGTTTTAAAAGAACATATTATAAAAAGCCAGCATAAGACGCAGAGATGGGGTTTTTTTCAGCATTCATTCGCTGAGTTAGTTGTGGTGCTCGAGGCACCTTGTTGGTCAGTGGGACTTCAGCAGATACAATGCCTGAAGTGGACCGCATTAGACCGCAAGCACATTAACCACCTCCCTGTTTTCCTCTCCCCGTTGTACACAACACAGCTGAGGAAGCCGTGCAGTTATTCAGAGTGCTTCAACCATCAGCTGCAATGACAAACAGCAAATCTGACTCATTGTTGATGTACCTCCATTACTGAGTGTGTCTAATGAGCTGATATTTTATGGGTATTTCCTGAGTACTGTAATATGAGTCCTACAGATCCCTGTGCTGGAAGTTAACCCGCCATTCCCTAAACACAAGCCTTGGTGCTGCAAGCCAGCACGGAGCCTCGAAAAAGGCTGGGTTGCTGTGGCATGAATGTGCAGCACGTAGGTCACCGCAGCACGGCCGAGCAGGGCAGAGCTTCACTCCGCGTCAGTGTGCTCAGGGAGGATGCGATGCGTGAGCAGAGCCCATTTCTGTTTCCATCTGCTCACTCCAGTCCTGCTGCCGGACTGACTCAGATGCAGGAAATCTCTCCCCAGCAGGAAAGGGTGCAGGCCAGGGCGGTGTGAACCACCAGAGCAAGATTAATGCTGATGATGACCCCGTGGGGAATTTGATGGGGGGAAATGAGACACCAGCATTTGAGGAGAAACCTCCTCCGAAGGGATTTATCAGGCCTTTCCTGGTAATGTTTTGAACTGGGAATAAACCCAGTGGAAATGTCCCCTCCTCTGTACCCACATTGTAAGATCAGTCCCTTTGACCGAGGACCCCAGAGCAGTGGTGGGATCAGGGTCAGCCTCTTTCCCTGGCCAAGAGAAAGATGACCTTTAATTCACGCTGCAGCAAAATTCCTGGAAGAAAAAAATGCCACTGACTCAGAGAAACAATTGGCCTCTGGCCCCCGGCTGCCTTTCACGCAGACACATCGCTGCTCCTCTCCACACAGCTGCTTTGGATTCTCTGCAAGCACCAGCCATGGTTGGGGACCAGCAGCAAAGTTCAAGTATTAAATGATGCTTTTGACTCTTCATTGACCTGTGGAGCTGGATGATTTTCTAATATCCATATTTGAGGCACATTACCTTTTTACATTAGGCAGGGGGAAAGACACTGCAGTGGGAGTTTCTTAAAAATAGAGTGTGTAGAAACCGGGACCAGAACAACTTACCAGCCTGTCGAGACACACAGAGTAGCAGCAGGCTCTTGCTCTCCAGGCGGAACCGCTGCATAACTCTTTGGGATGGCAGGAGGTGTATGGGTATTTCAGTATCAGTGGTGTTGCTTCCCGGTGGTACAGGCAGCACTGCCTTGCAGATGTCTCACTGCATGTGGACTAGAGATAGGATTTAAAACAGCTAGCAAAGACAGAAGTATGGCAAGTTAAGAGGGGAACAATTCAAAAATCTACACCAAGTGGCAGTGTTTGCCATGTGAACTCAGCAGTGAAGCGTGCCAGTTTGCATCAGACTAGACTCATCACTGACCATGCAGTTAAATTGCCAAAAATAGTGCTGTGCATCTCAGCTAGTGAGACAGCTCAATCCATCCCACTCCCATGCCAGGAGGCTGTGTTGCATACCTCTGCCACATAGCTGTCACCTCCACTGGGTTCAGGCAGAGGGATTTCCACCACAGCTTGTGATTCACACTTCTTCTGCTGGTTTTAAAGCAATGCCTTGTGGTGCAGTTATGCCAGCTGGCAGGGGGGAATTCTGCAATGCAAGAAGGCTGCAATCCTACCTGTGGTCTCTCTTCTCCATTGTCCTCCAAATCCTGGTTCTGATTTACAAAGGATCCCTAATCCTTGCATATTTCAACAGTCACTTAATCAATTAATTTTCATGGCCACCTCTAGCTCCAATCTAAGTTGACTCCAAGGATGAAACAACCCAGGAAGTCACTCCCAGACTTCTGTCTCCAAATGGTCATTCTCTAGGAAAACCAGGAAGCATTTCAATCTTGTCATATTTATATTCACTGAAAGAGATGCCCATTTGCTCCAGCACCCCTCTAAAAACCATAGCAAAATGAAACTCAACCCTGCCACTCTGGCATAAAAGCACGTGTCAAGCCAGAGAAAGTCCTGCTCTTCATGAGTGTTCTGTGTTATTTAATAATGTAGGCATAGCTCCCAGATATTAGAGCTTACTTTTTGGCTATGGTGATAAATGCTTTGAAAACAAACAACAAAATGGCTATATGCCAGAGGGGAAAAAGATGCACAGCAAGTTTGGTTTGTACGGTAGGAGAGGGCAGTAATTGCAGTGTATCTCTCACCACACAGATTTGGTATATGTAGGGGATCAAATTCTTAGAAATGGGAGCTGCAAGCATATGGGCAAAAATAAAAAAGAGCTTAAGGCTGAAACCACAGTTGTTCAAACAAACGGGCTAATCGCAGCCTCGGTTACACACACATGTGCAGGTGCAGACTGAGCTCAGCCAGCATTTGTGGAAAATGTCACTTGGCAAAGGACCATGTCACAGGAAAGCAAATGCTGTGTGCGCATACACAGAGCTTGCTGCTGGCAAGCTACACTAGGAAAGGGTCCTCTCTGGTCTACACTGCATGGCGGCCTCTTGAAAGGGCTATGTAAAGTGTTCATTGTCAGGCGGCACTGGGTCAGTTCAGGTATGGGCAGAGCTTGTTTACCTGACCCGCAGGGTCTCTGGCTGATGGCAGGGCTGCTGCGAGAGCTGGCAGAGGGGCAGCAGCACAGGGAGTGGAGGGGTTGTGAGTCTGAGCATAAATAAATTGAATAAATGCACTGAGCAGCACCTTCCTCGCTCTCCTGCTCCCTATTCCCACACAGTTGCGATTGCACAACTCTTTCCTTGCATCTGCTCCCTGCCTGCTTGCATAAAATCTACAGCCAAAATATAGACACCATTTCATGCACGGGTTTTGTCCTGCTTCTGCTATGATTGCAGGAGCTCTGGATAAACCTGACATCAGAGAAAAAGACAGAAAGACAGAGAAAGTGCACTAGGTGAAGGCAACTGAGTTCATTGTACGTTCAGCATTCTGTAGAGTGAAGATCTTTTACCCAGACGCCCTGTGATAAACCTTGGGTTGAAACAAGAACACAAAAACATAGACAGAAGGAAAAGAGAAAAGGTGCTTTGCTCAAAGCACTAAAAATATCAGCAATTAAAACAAAAATTATGTTTTGGTTTTTTTTTTCTTTTAGCGGTGTATTCAGGTTTTTGGACAAAGCTCTGTGGTCCCTGCCTGCTTCCTCTTTCTTTCCACTTTATTTTGCCGCAAGCCATAATTGAGTACATGATGCGGTCACTAATTGCAGAGCAGTGTGCTCCATTGCATCAGAGCCTTAGCAGGCAGCTGGGCAGACAGATTTACACATCCCAGAGGTGCAGGTTGCTTCTTCCATCTCTTACAGGCAGTGTGAGAGAGGGTTTAACACCAGCATCAACCTTCCCCTTGCATTCCTCTCCCAGTGCAGCTCAGTGGCAGCTTTCCTTATACGGATGGGTTTGAAAACAGCCAAAGAGATATCCTTAATAATGCCAGTCTGTGGCGGCAGCAAAGACCTCAGAAATCAGGCCTAGGGTTGCTTACAGGAGAGCCCTGGCACCGCCATGACCCATGCACCCATGAGCTCCCTCCCTTGCAACTCTGCTAAACCAGCACTCGGCCCCAGAACTTGCTCACGCCCACCAGCATGAGCAAGAGGTACAGCACAAAACGGCTAAACCCACCCAAGAATCTCACAGCTTGCTTTTATCTGCCTTTCTTTTACTTTACCTGCTTTTACCATGAGGACATTTAGGGTCAGGTAATACAGTGCTCATCCACTACTTCAGGGAAATGACCTTATGGATTTGCACTCACTCAGCCACAAGCCAGCCTGGTCTGCTGCTGCCCTTCAAACAGCCGCTGTTTCTTTGCTGGACTTGGTTTGAAATGCTGCATTCTATTTTGTTCACTCCATTTTTGTGGGACCAAAGCAGAGACTTGAGGGTTTCTTAGTGTTTTCTAAATTTGTCTCTGTGAGAATGCACAAAAACGCTCAAAACCCTTTTAAACTGCCAAAAATGCACAAGGGAGAAATGTTTTCCATGACTCAGCTTTTCTCCATGTGGTAGAGTCTGCTTCAGCTGAGCTTAGAGGTGTCTGAGTTAATATCTGTTTTACTTAACCTGTCAGCCTGATCTCTTTGTGGACATATTTTCTGAATGAATTTCAGGGATTCTGTCAGGCATGTTACTCTGACAGGGCAGGAACCAGGAAAAACAACGTTATCTGATGAGTTCAGCTCTGGACAAAGTCAGCGCAAGACCCTGAGGTGCCTTTTTATACAAGCATCAGCACTGTTTCAATAAAAAAGCAATGCAAAATCACAGCATGCCTGAAAACTCAGCAACATCCCAGCCACTAAAGAGAAGCAATCCCCGCCAGGCAGCTGTGGCCGAGGCAAGCACTTGCCCTGCTGATGTTCAAAATCAATTTCCAGCAGCGGCGATGTTTAGCCACTCTAATCTTGTTGTCAGGGAAATCAGCTCAAATAAAATATTGCAGGCGCTCTTGCTTTCCAAAACCACGTGTGGGCAACACGCCCTGTTCTCTGCTTCCCCATGCACCTGCAAAAGCTAAGGGCCCAGGACTGTCCCACAGGGATGAGCAGGACGCGACAGCCAGGCTCTGTGCATCCCCCAGGGGGACGTGTTGCCTGCAACGATGGCCAAACCCAAAGACTTCTCTGTTTTGAGACAAAGCCACAAACTAAGGCTTAGGGGTTTGTACCCCAGCTGTCCCCGGCTGCCTGGTGTGGCGCCGAAGAGCGGCGTCCCCTCTGTGCACCTTGTTTCCCTTGCCACAAGACAGGAAATTTTCTTTCTCCACCTTCATTGCTGGCGTGTTTGCTCTGCAAAGCCGGGCTGGCCTCTGCCCGCCTGTTTGCACCAGCCTAATAAAATGGAGTCATAATCCGAGGTGTTGCCGTAGTAAAAATAGAAACAGAGAACATCTTCCTCAAAAACATTTTTCATGTATCTGACTGTGTAAAATATGCTGCTTAAAATCCATTCGCTGTGCTAACCAGTAGCTCAAATCAAAGGTGCAATTCATATCATACTTGGTAATCACTTGCAGGAAGTAGCTGTGGATTTTCTACCTCAATTCATTTCTCCTTTGTTTGCAATGTTCCGTGATTTTTCTTCAAAGTCCCTTTCCTCTGAAGTCAGATGTGATCCCCATTAGTGGCACTTTCATGTAGCTGAAGAAGTGTGTCAACATTTTCTAATACAGATTAAAGCTCCAGAAAACAAGGGAGAATGAACTGCTCAGCTCTCTGGAGAGCAGTGTGAAAGAGAAAAAATTACCAGGCATATTTAAAATGGTCTCTCAGAATGCCTCTTTTAAGAGCTGTGTATTTCAATCAATCATTAAGCAAATACAACCTTAAATAAAGCTAGGTGGAAAATAAATAATACTTCTGCCAGATGAAAGAACAATTTGTGAAGATGCCAGATTTCATATTGCCTAATATTTTGATTTTTTTAATTGAGGTATATGCTGCTATCCTGTATTTTGCTATGTTCCTTTCTTGCCTAAGGGAAGAGGGGAAGTATTATAAAAATAATCATTTCATCATAAATTTCTGCTCTTCTGCAACTAGTGACCATTGCTTTTTTAAGATCAAAACATTTTAACACCAATTTACATAAAAATATGCACTGCTTGTTTCAAAATTAGTTCTTTTTTTTTTTCCTGCTACAAGACATTATGATTGATGTTTCTCCCAAACAAAAGTAATTCCTCTGAGCTTAGCAGAGCTGCCTCTGATGTTCACAAGGCAGAAGAAAAGGTGAATGAAACCTAATAAATCTTTTCAAGAGTAAATACAGTCTAAATGGAGTTATAGCTAACATGGAGTGCAAGACATACGGGGAAATTCAGCTGAATTAGAAGAACATTTGGTTTTATTCAAAAATTGTATTCAAGCATGGAATGATTAACAGAAAAGTTAAATCAATTAATCTTAACTTAGCTTTACTTAGCTTAGAAGTTTAAAGATCTTTGGCTAGAGCAGAAGCCAGTTACAAATTCCTGTTGCTTGAAAAAGCTGAATATTTCAAAATTCATTTTCATTATACATAAGGATGAAAGTTTAAAAACTATAAAATTTCAGTAAGACCAAACTTTCTGTAAATGAAATATTAAATAAATGGATCCACTGGAAAAAAACTCAACTATTTCACTTCAAAAATTTTAAATCAAAGCTGTGGTCGCACCTATCTGTGCCAGCCTTAGTTTTAATGTATTTGCAATGACCTGAAAATTTTGGACTCTATATTAAATGCCATTTTCACCATCATGCAAGGTACTCCATAGCAGCTGACAGGTGGATCCAGGTACTCGTGTATTGCCACACGCCCTATCCAGAATGCATTGCCCATTGCCCAGCAAGCCACCAGCTGCCACGATGCCCTCGGTCCCTCCCGGTGTCCTGGGTCTGCGTGGTGGGATTCCCCTCAGGGATTACTCCTCCCGGTGCAGGAGTGACTGCTCTCAGCACGTGTTACCGTTATGCCAGGGAAGCAGCTTTACATAAACTGGTTCAGGTCTTTTCAACAAAGGGAACGGTTCAGATCAGGGTCAGTTATTTCACATCATTTCACTTCATTTCTCCCAGTGGAAACTTCTGAACTCTTCTGTTGAAAGTTACAGCTTCCTATGGAAACTTCTGATTCTGTAGAAATCCTATTTTCTAGCTGAAAAATCCTGTCCAGCTCTATACAGGAATTCCAATTTATTTTTTCTGTCCAAAGAAAAAATGCTCTGGCCTCAGCTCACTTCGGCACTTCAGCACCTCTTCCGTACATCCAGGGCTGGACTGCAGCCAACGTGCAGCCTCTTGCTCTCCTGCTCTCCTGCAAGACCCAGTCTGTGCTGAAAAGGCCACCAAATCATCCATGGTGTTAGGAAGCACCCTTCTTAGATCATGGGGACTGGATCACACTCTGCTGCATGAGTGCAATCATGCTCAAGCATAAAGGATAAGGGTATCCCATGCTCAGGTTTGCACTCACCATCTCTCCCTTTCATATGTGCACACACAAACATGCAGAGGGTTAAGACCAGGCATTTAATCCATCTGCATCTGTTGCTTTTTCAACCTTACAATCACTTCATTGTCTGCAGTGGCTGCTGCACTGGAAAGTGGAGGGTTTCTCAGCAGGACGTAGAGAAAATATTAACAGTGCTTAAAACCTTCATGGTTGCCAAGAAAAAAAAAAATCCTAACTTCAGATTTTCTTATTAGAGAGTTTAAATATTTCCAAGTTTTTTGTTTATGATGTTTAACGTTTCTGCTTCCTAAATCATACAGATTTATGCTGCACAAATGTTTGGCTAATCTCTGCAAGCTGAGGGGTAAATAGCAGCTGAAGTTTGGTCCTGGTGCTAAGTACAACAGGCCTGATTCTGTTTCCAGAAAATGCAAAGAGTTTCTGTTCCAGTCCTCCTTGGGTTCAGGAACCGGTACTTTGTTTTAAAGCCCTTTCAGGCAATGCCTCACAGGGAAACACGCACAGGAAAAATCAGCAGTAAGGTCAAACTTAAACAAGATGCAGGCAAAGCATCAGAAATACTGGTGTTAGAAGGGGCCTCAAAACGTCATTTAATCTTTCCCCTGCCCAAGCCAGGATTGACTGCGTATAAAATTTCAGCTACAGAAGCGCTGGAGTTTGGGCAAACCTAATGCTCCTGAACTCTCACATTTACCTTAGCATGTCATGCAGTGCATTACACTGGAGACAGATAGATTCAGTTTAATGTACCAAATGTGCCCCTGCCCCAGCAGTTCATGGCTCAGAGGATCACATGCTATTTTAAGCTATGCTACCGTAATCCTGGAATGATGCCCAAGGCACCGCTCTGCTCTCTGAGCCAGAAAGCAGGTCCGACTGCAGGTGTCTTGCTCAAATGCACATGGCAGTGCCTGGGACACACACATGTACCCTGCAGGTCTGTGCCCAAATGCAGCACCCAAAACACCTCAGCCCATCACCAGCCACGTCTTTGCATTAGGTACAGCGGCACATTTTGGGCAGCTTGCCTGGCACATGAATGTAAGGAATAGGAAACCCAGGCTCTTTGCATAGATGGCAGCCAAGCTAGTGGCCACTTCCTGGTTTATATTTCTGCACGTCAATCATATTTCCCCTAATATCAGGCTGTTATGGAAAACACACTACTGTCCCCTTCTGTATACATTGTAGATAAATTTTTCACCTTTTCTAGCTTTGGCAACTGTACCTTTTGTTGAACATGCTGGTAAACAGAGCAGCCATTTTCCCCCTGAATCACATCCAGCAGCAGTAGGATGTGCCATAGTGCACTGTAAGATGTAGCATTAATGAATCTGTCAGGGTAGCATCTGTCCACCACCCGGACCCAGCATCCAGGACAGGTCTATCTTAGCCCCATACCCCCCATTCTTTGGCTGTTCTATCACAATTACCAACGCTGATTAATGTGGGATGATACTGAGAACCAGCATGGCCAGCACAGACCACCTGCTCAAGAGGCCCCTTGGCCACTCTTAGCCAGGAACTCTTCAGGAACTCAAGAAATGAAAGCTCTGCAATTTGTCAGCCTCAAAGTCCTCAAAGAACTCAATCAGCTAAAGTCATAGCCACTGAAGATTAAAATGCTTTTGCTGAAGTCTCTTTCTCAGCAAGCCCCTGGGACCTCTATCAAGTTCAGGGCATAGGGTCTTCTGCCAGTATAAGTCACTGTGAAATAGTTACTCCATCAAGTGAAGATCCAGCCCACAGTGAGTGCAACCTGTCCACTGCAGAGCAGAGATTTCATGTCCTTCCATCAGCATTGTCTGTTCCCACTGCCATCTAACCCAGCCCAAGGCAGATTGCCACAGTTTTTAAGGAGACACTGTTACAGCAAAGAGCCAGTGCTGTTAGGCAGCACCGCCTCTCCAGACTACTGTCCTCTCCCTTCCACATGAGGAAAAAAAAAAATCAAAAAACAACCTAGCTCTGATTCTCGAGCAGTGCAAGAAGTAGCGGAGAGCTGCCTTAATTCCCGTTAACCATGCAGAGAGCCTTGTCTTCCCATGCTCTGGAGTTATTTTGTGGAACACCCTGTAGATTGCCTGGATGCATTTCAGTGAGATTTGTCTCATTTTGCCACTAATCTTCCATTTATTCTGATGTTATTTACCAAGTCTCATGTTTCCTTGATAACAAGATGCTTGACATAACTTTGAAGATAGTCTTTTCCTGAGCACTCAGTTGCAGTTAGAGGAATGACTTGTTGCCTTACACGGACAGGAGAGGAGCTAGGCAAATGGTCAAAGGCTCCCTTTATTCCCACTTTTTGTCCTTGGAGTAAAATTCACACTCCTTGATCTGTTTACCATGACCTCAGCATCACTGTTAGAAGATTCCAAACACATCCCTCACAGAACTGGGTTTCAGTAAACAGTTGATTTAAGGAGCCTTGACTGACTTCACCTGTGTTAAAATAAACTGAAAATACCATAGCATCTGGTCTTTTGCATGTCAGGTCAGCACAGATAGCTAAAATAGTGATACGATTACTTCAATTATCAGCTACTCTTTAATAATCACAGAGCTCTACCATCCTCACTATTGACTTGAGCCCAGCTCGAGATAAACATATATTCCTAGATACTATGCTATGGTGATGGAAGCTTTAAAAATATTTAGAAGAGTTAAAAATATAGATATAGATAATAACTCACATTCTGCCTTTCAATTTTTGGATAGGCTTACATTGCAGTCACAGCCAAATTTTTGTTCTTTCATTCATCCCAATGCCACAGACAACCACAAGGTCTTAGGAAGGGCACTTCCCCTCCATCAGGGTTAAGAAGATATCTAGTATTCTTCATTGTTCAGGAATAATCATAATATTTTTAATAACATATTCAGATTCTATGTATTTATATTACTTAATGCTACACTTGTTCCTCTGTCTAGCATTTGCTTGGATTTAGTACTATTACTTTCAGTAAAGAGTAAAAAGACCCTCAATTAGAGTATCATGGAAATTAACACATCCGAGTCTATTTGCCTGCAGATTTAGTGCATTTACCTAGGCAGTTATTATTAGTTTCTAACTCAGGAACAGAACTGCCTTCCATGGGGACAGCTGATGGCATGCAGTGAGCTGAAATACAGAGGAAGTGCCTCCCAGTCTGCTGCAGCGCACAGCCCTCTATTTAAGACAGAGTGAAATCTAACAAAACACTCTCTTAGACACAATGTCAATTGTTCTTCAATTCCCCAAGCACTATAATCAAGTTAGCCTTTTCCATCTAGCACAGTTTTGCACAACGTTGAGGTCCCAAGAGAGTTCTCAGGACTGCATTACTGCAGAAACTGGGCACAACTTTCCTTGAAGAGACCCCAGGGTTCCTTGGACTCTGCTATCAGTGAAGCTGAATTTGTTCAAGGATTGATTAGCACAGCAATAACTCACTGAGATGCAGGGGAAATCCTCCAGTGCTGATTTTACAAACAATGAGGTCAACGATTCTGATAAATCAGCTTCATTCATGCAGTCTATAAATAAGTAATATCCCAGACTGGGAAGAAACTCGCTTATGCTTTAGTGTTGCACTTGTTCTGAAAGGTTTGGGAATTTCCATTCTCTTTCATCCATTTCTGGACAAGATTCATTCTGCTTGATCTTCCTAATCCACCTCCACTACTTTTGCGTTCTTTGTCATGTAAGCTGGCCAACGCTGAAGTCTGACTTCTCAATGCATTTTGAAAGATTTACAGCTTTTCATATCAGCTGCTTGAATAAAAATGATCGGTGGACTGGTACATCTCTTCTGTTTGCTGTCTCTGGATAGCAAATACCCAGCTGTGAAGGGCTGTAGCCTTTTTCCTCTCAACATGTTAATAAACCACATAGAACAAGTCATGAATCTTCCTATAAGATCACACTGTCTAGATTAATCTATTCCTGTTGCAGAATGGGACAATAGAGCTGTCATTTGGTGTCAGCCTGCTTCCCCAACGCGGCTGCAATGTGAGTTGGGAATGGGCATTTTCCCTCTATTTCCACTAGAATCTTCAAACCCGTACAGATGAGGCAGAGGGGAAGGGTGCCCCTTGCCGCATGCAAGAAATAACAGTCCAAGGCAAAGAGCAATCCGGAGAGGCAGTGGAGAGAAGTCTGGAAAGGAAAACATTGAAAAGCGTTTAGATATCGCTTCTCTGATGCTTCCAGAAGTACCTGAAATGTCCTGCTGAAAAAGCTTCTCTCTGCCTACTCAATCCCAGCCTTCCAAAGGTCTTTAACATTGACTTCCATACCATGAGAGCATTGCAGATATGTGACTGGTTGCCTCTCCTTTTGTGAGCTGCCGTCAGTGACCATTTGAGTTACAGTCTCCGGGTTTTTCATGCAACTGCAGAGTTTAAAAGAATATAATAAAAAGGCTTACAAATACAAAACCCAAGAATGACTTGACTTTGGCCTTAAGAAAAGCATAAAGTACTGCAAGACTCATTAAATAACAAGAATAATCAACCAATGTGAGCTTTAGATCAGCCATTGAGGGATGACAGGTAGAAATAGGAGAGTCATGTTACCTCTGGCTAGGCCGTTAATGAAACCATTGCTAGACCACACTGTCTAGTCCTAGCAACTGCTCGAAGAAGAATTTGGAAAAGAGCTATGAGAATGACATAAGAAAAAGAAAATATGCCTTGTAGGAAGACACTAGATAAGCTATTTAGAGCAGAATAAATGATGCTATGAATCCTATCTGGCTTTAAAATCACTAAATGTCTGTGCCCTAAAGACAAAGCAGTGAATTCCTCACCACCTCATTAGACCAAGAGCTACACTGAGTGAAATCAGCTGAATCCCGGCCCTGGAGGCCTCTCTGTGCTCCCGCTGTGGGGAGCAGACTAGAAATATTTCTCAGATATTGTAAATATCAGATGGGCAAAAGTATTTGCTCAGCAGAGCATAGATCTCATCCATTGGTGACAGAAAATGGTGAGGTTTACTCAGAGCCTGTCCTTTGAAAATCGCTGGCTATTGAAGGCCTGTATGAGATAGCGGTAGGAGCAATTAAAGAAAGGCATTCAGTACAACTTACATATAAAGTGAGGTATTTAGGCCAATTACAGGGCAAAATAGCATATTTTGATTTTTCTTTCAGAAAGAATATAATTAAGCTGCAGGATAAGTTTGAGGTAGCAAATCAATTTGGCTGTAATCAATTCTTGTTTGTCATGAAGGAGGAAATGGGGGAACCTGCCATGAGCAACATGTGATTCGATTTCCTGAGATGACCCTCACATGTAAGTGAAAAATGGCACAGGCTTGAGTCATGGGTCACTTGCAGACCTCTGGTGAGCCAAGGGTCCTGTATCACCAGCTCTTATCTGTCCTGGGTGTGTTGGCCACACAGTGTTGTAGCATTGCATTCAGTCAAAGCAAAAGGGAATGTTTCTAAGGAGGAACACTACAGGGATAGCCTCTTAGCTAAAGCGGCAGTCATTAGTGCTCAGCTGAGTTGATTGTCATTCCTGGCCTGAATAATGGGGACGTGTAGTTAAGGTCTTTCTTATTCTTTGTTTGACCAGCTTCCTTTGGTACGTGCCAGACTGTAGCATCACTAGGGCTTTCATTTGCAGATTTCCTGATTGTTCCCAGCTTCAGCTGCAGCTGTGTAACATGTACCAAAGATAGGTCCACGGCAGCTAAAATAAAGTTCCCCTGACACAGGCCCAACCAAAATCAAAGCAGCATGTGAGTGATTAATCCCTGGCAGCCCCATCCCTATTTTCTTCACCTGGATCAGCCAAAGAAAGATATTTGTGAACACAAATATGACCCACAGTAGAATTCATAAATGCTCCTGAAACATTTAGAATGTGCTACAAAAATGCACTGCCCACATCTACCTTGCTTTCCTGCAGAATATTGAAAGCTGCTATTTCTTAAAGCCTGGGATATGTAGTTTCAGTTTAGTTACTTGGACACCTGACTGTTATGGAAACCAAGGGGAATTAGAGGCCTAAATATTTCTGAGACACATTTGAGTTTCAGTCCCTAGTTGGAATGTAACAAGGTTCCTCACATTTCAGCCAGAGACCCTTATTTAGGAGGTATGCGGTACAAAAAGAAGACAATTTATAAACAAGATTTTTAAAATTGCTCTTCTTCAAATGAACTCCTACAAAAAGACTCCTGTCCTGCCTGGGGTAAGCCCCAGAGAGCAGCAGAAATCTGTGAAGAGAAGGGGGATTCCCAGTTCATTACAAAAGCTTTCACAAAACTACATTCAGGAAGGAAGGAAAATGTTACCCCACAAGCAAACATATCATCAGCATCCCCAGGGATATCAGCTGCTGGAGAACACACTACATTCAGTAGATCGATAACTTCACTTCACAGAAATCATTCTGAAAGGTGTCAGAAGAAGGAACTTGAAGTTCCTGAGACAGCCTGGCATTTGCTGCAGTCCACACATATTGCATTTGCTCTTGAAGATACAGTCTGGACTTGAGTCATGCCTTGCAAAGATGATTACTCTATCAGAGAGGGAGTAAACCACCCTGGGGAAATCATTGACTGGTGCTCCCTTCTGAGGAGTTCAACTTAAACTTCAAATTTGTGCTGAGGAAAACCACAAAAAAAAAACCAAAAATGACAAAATAAACTCTTAATTGCAGGTGGACTCTTTTCTTTCTATGAATTACTTGACAGTTTTGCTGGTGATGAACACAGAGAAAACTGGGAATGAATGGTTCTGGCATTGCTGAAAATGTTCTGATTTTATAGGTTGGTGTTGCAGCAGATTTAGGGCATATTCACAAGGGAGAAGGGGTATCAGCTTCTTTATGTACCGAGGAGAAGGAGATTCAGTATTTCACCTCCCTAGGAGCTACTCTAGTCCTCTGAGGTGACACTGTGGTTCCAGTCCCTCTGACAGTATGGAGCAGTTCACCCATTACTTGGCCAATAAGGTCTATCTTCCTTTGTGAATTTGAATCCTTCCCCTTTCCAAATGTCCTGGGCATGATTAGGCTGCCCCCAGTCAAGGCAAAATATTTTGCTCTACAACTGAAAGTTTTGTTCAGCTAGAAACTGGAAAAATACATGCATATGTGTATTTTATATATAAAATACATGTGTATTGTGTGTGTGCATATGTATTTTAAAGACAAAAATATCGCTTAGTCTATTTCTTATTACTAGTAAACAACCCTCCTTAGTATCTGATCTGTATTTAAGAGCTTCACCAAACAAATACATGCAGAAACAAAGAAGTTTGGTTTGAAATAGTGTTGTGAAACTGGGCACAAGCTGAAGTCAGGAGTTTAAAACAGTATTGCTCCATCTTGAGTGAGGCCTGTATGAACAAGCACCTTTGGAAGTGAAAGGAAAGCTATAAGGCACAAATGTAAAGAGCTTTCTATCTAGAAATGAAAATTTGGTCAAGTGTCTACCCATCCCTTAAAGCAGTAAGACCCCAAAACTTCCACCTAAACTTCACTGCAGCTGACCAAAACCTGCTCTTTTGTCCATCTTCTGATTTTACCCTGTTTCTGACCTGGAAAAGAAATAGACTTAGGCGTTTCTACTGCCAGCAGGCCGACCAGAATTGCAGTTGTTCTTATACTGGTGGCCATTAATCTGTGTTAAGTAACATGCATCTGGTACATATAATCACAGTGAGCAGACAAACACACAAATTTAATACTCAGAGCTTGCTGACAAGGGCAGAAGATGGCCCTAGCAAAATTTTGAGGCTTGACACAGATTAAATTGCCCAAAAAAATGAGAAAGCCTTTCCATCCAGGCAGGTGCTACCATCTCTGTTTGCTGTCATGCTCCTGGCATCTCTCTCCAAAGCAGCTGGACCTTAATTTGTTGGCAGGAAGGCACTAGAATAAATAGATTACTTCTCCCATGTGGCATCACATGAGACATTGCCTAAGTTATTGCGTATATTCTGGCTAATAGTTTCACAGTCATTTGGTTCTGCAAGCACTTCTTCACAGGCATGGAAAAATTCCCCATGATGTGCACATCCACTCTCCTGAACAACAGCTAAGTGCGCCTGAGTGACTGCATCCTAGTTTGGTGTCATACCAGAGACTTACGTGTTGCATTGCGCTGTTAATCAAGGATAAGAGATTCTCAGGCGGCAGCAGACAATTTATGTCCCCTTTCTGTCAGTGCAGACTGTGAGTGTTGCTGTTGTGTGGCTGAAGGGCTCTTCCAAGGGAAAATGCGGTCCCACAAAGTCACCAGAGCTTTGCTGCAAGCAAATGAAATACAACGGGGGAAGAGTTTGGCAAAGACTGATCATTGACAGGTGGATCTGGGGCAACATGGGCAACAAGAATATCAACAAAAATTGTCATATTGTCCCAAGGAACACAAACTAATCATTTATTTAAAAACAGAGCTCCCAGCTCAGACCAGTTTGTGGTCCACACCCCAGATTCAGACCACACAATAACTCCATCTAGCACCTTGCCTTTCTACTGTGGCCTTCAAGCGGGACAGCATGTTTCAGAACACTGTGTTGAAGCCAACTAGCAAAACCCCCAGGCATACAGACCTGTGACAAAGCCCTGGAGGTGACCCAAAATAGTTACTCAAACTCCAGCAAGCAATACCCAACTAATTTATGATCTAACTAACATTTTAAAAGCAGTGTTTTACACATCCTGCACTTGGTTAAAACCACCCAGTGAAAGGAGGAAAACATCTGCTTCATCATATAGTCTGACGCAACCCAGGCTGGATCCAAATGAGACCCAGGACTGTGCAAGTATTCAGTCACATTTTATTGCAGTCCCCACTGCACTTGGTGTTAAAGGCCATACCATTTCAATGCTTAATCAATATATCAATATGGCCAGTAAATGGCAAGGAGCATTCATATTTATCTTGTTACTCCAAGACTGCTCATAAAGCTGGGTTCACAAGCTCGTAAAAGAGCACGCATTACCCCCAGTGACTGGGAAGGAATTCTGCATTGGCTTCCCATAGGCTTGTCCACTAAGAGTACAGGAAAAGCTGGTGAGAGGCTAAGTAAAAATAAACTGAGTTAAAGCCAAAAGTAAGGCCTACAAATCTAGCAAAGCAATCTTAGCTCATAAATATGACCTACCAAGTGGACACGCTGAGCAGCCTTTTGCCTGACAGAGGCAGACTGATAAACTCTTAGGATAAAAATACCATTATATTTTCACAGGCAAAAGCCATTTTATTTTGACATCTGTTTTGTCTGCATGAAAGTGTGGGGGAAATTTCAGCACCAATACATTAGTCCAGACATCGCTGTTTCAAGAGCCAGTGATTATTTGAATTGTCAGTGTGAGCCATTTGGTCCCCACTGTATTCAGAGCCAGGAATCCAAAGACAGCAGTCTGCCTGTTGCTGAAGTTTAGCCAACAAGACAGTTTTGCTGGGGTGGTAGCTTTAAACTTAGAGGGGTAATGTGGACAGAAATCATTCTGATGATGAGATAGTTTAGAACAATTGACAAGAAGAAAGAAAACACAAAGGTTGATTTGGAACACAAAAAAAAGANAAAAGTAAAAATAAAAATGTGAAAAAAAAAAGACTAATGCCATGCAGAAATTCACAGTAGGACCCATGAGAGGCAGCATGCTGTAAAGAGAATTAAAATATGATGTGCAAGCTGGGTAGACTCAGGGTGTATTTTTCCAAAAGCCCTTGCATGTCTTAGCCCTTGTGTATGTGAATAGTGATGTAGGACACCAGCAGCCCCTTTAGTCCTGCTCAGCATTTCCCAGAGGTCACCAAGAGCCAAACTGAACTACACAAACTATCAATAACTATTCAGTCTGTGGCTCCACAGAGCTGTTGCAAAATATCCACCGTGACTTCATGGATCACAGAGCACAGATAATAGCTTAGGAGCTGTTGCAGCACAGCCCACCAGAGATGGACTGGACCTCTTTCCAAACAGCTTATCTCCAAACCATATTAACTACTGGAACAAGACAGCAATTTGTATCTGCACTAGGGCTTTTTGCCAGTGTAGCTCTGTCAGTCAGATGCCAC
This sequence comes from Scopus umbretta, assembly GCA_013400535.1. Taxonomy (NCBI): domain Eukaryota; kingdom Metazoa; phylum Chordata; class Aves; order Pelecaniformes; family Scopidae; genus Scopus; species Scopus umbretta. The sequence goes on along the minus strand of VZTL01049831.1, from coordinate 42,664 downwards.
CAAGAGATGGGTCAGCAAAGCTTCACAGCAGCTTGAACCTGCACAGAGTAAATTTCAGTGTGACTTTTAAGTTTTTGAAACACTGAATACCTGAGCTGATCTTCTGCACGCAGGGCCAGCTCAGTTTGCCTGCACTCAGGGTTAGATAGCCCAAGGCAAAGCTGGATAACTATGTCACTACTGACATATGGCAAATGTCTCTTCACATTCATCATACACTTTACATCACTTGCACCTCCATGCACCCAATGGCCACGCAGTTGCCATATGAGCATCCTGTTTTGGAGGTGCTCTGCAGACTCCATACAAATTCAACCAAGGAGACAGTGCGACTGATGATCATGTGCAGTCCCAAACCCTGCCACTGCCAGCTGAGCACTGCATGGCTAACAAATCACACCGGGAAAATTGCCTTCAGCTGAAGAGTATGTCCTCCCACATTTGATCACTGAGCAGAGTAAAATCAACAGAACAGGTCTGGCTCCTGCATTTCTTGGCATGTGGGCAGGTTGAAGGCTGGGCAAGGTTGCAACTGGAAAAAATCTCACACCTCCCGGCTGACACCGGTAAGCTGTATAGGACCACCTGTGGCCCCACTGCTTCTGAGAAGGGAGCTAAGAAAAGCAAGCATGTTGTCAGTAGATTTATACAGTTCATACCTCTACTGGGAAAGTTTGAGATTCCCTACACCACAGAAAGTTGAAAACCATGGCTTTGGGGAGGTTTCATTCAAATTAGTTTATTCAAGTCAGGTTGAAAGAAGGGGATGGGGCATGCAGACTGATTCCTCTCTGTGTTGGTACCCATCTCCCCACCCTGGTAGTTCTTCCCTGGGCTTTTCCACCCATGGACATCCATGCTCAACAGCTAGCCCCATTTTGAGTTCCCCTGGGAGCTGCACTGTGTATGAGCTACCTCCTGAACTGAACAGTGGGAAGAGGGCTCTCAGCCCCTTTCCTATCTCCTCTTTACCCTGCACATCACAAGGCAGCCCCAGCAGCGGGTGAGTACGGCCCGTCCTGCTCTCATCAGCAAGTCTGGTCCTTCCTTTGTACTTTCAGGATGTCAGTTTTGTTCTGTTTGTATGCCAGCAAAATTACCATGTCACTTTGCAAGCAAGTAAAGCTGCTGAATAATCAGTCTGTCCAGCCACACTGACAGAGACTTCAAGTCTAAGAGATTTCAAATAGGACATTGTTGCCCAGTTCTTGAGCTATTAACTTCTGTAAGCTGGTGGGTGCTTTTCTCCTACAAAAGTCTTATCACTTTAAAAAAAGTCAGTAAGAACCTGTGTGATGTTTTCAAAACACTGATTACAGACATCACCTAATAACAGGGCTCATCCAAAGGGAATGAGAAAACATTTTCATCGGTGTCAGTGGGCTCAAAATGAAGTTCAAAGTGAATTTTACTAAAGGAGTAAACAAGCTGAGTGTGACCAATAAACTAAGCCATGCTTTCCTTCATTTGCAACAGAATCTGTTCAACATCCCTGCAAATGTTAGTGCTCCTCTTCCTCCACATCCTTCAAAGCATCCATCACACAGCCCCATATGACAGGACGGGACAGGTTGCTCAACAGGCAGCACACCTCCATTGAGACCCACCAAACATCAACCTCAGCTGAATGCTTCATTGTTTCACAGCCTAGAACAAGTAAAATAATAATTAAAAAAACCCTCAATGGTCCATGACAAGCCTACCCCAACGCTCACAGTGGGGAGGCAGGAATCCTGTGCTTTCAAGTCCTAGCACCTCACGGCAGTCTGCTGGTGGCTGCAGAGACAGAAGCAAATGTTCAGTGGTCTCTGGGTCCCTGATAGCAGCAATGTGTGCAACTCACTGTCTGTGAAGAAGTAAGAGCTTGGCATAAAGCATTTGCTTCTGTTGTGACTTTAGGTTGCCTTCAATTTGAGTTGAAACTATGCGCTTGATTTAGGATGCATATTGTAAGGTACATGCTAATGTGTCTAGCACAGGCATTTTTGGATGTAGCATTTCAGGATTAAAACACATAAAAATGAGTCCACTGGCTTGTGCATAAACAACATCTTGTTTCTCTCTTCCAGTAACTGTGACTGTGGGAGGACAACAACACTTGCTGGGACTTTATGACACTGCAGGGCAGGTAAACTATTGAAAAACATAAGTTTCCTTTCCCATGGTTTGTTTGTTACTACTATATACTGGGTCTTGTTGTTCGTACTGCCTGGGGGGGGGGGGGTCTATAAATATTAACAATCAGTTGTGAGTTGTAATGGTTGAACTGCTGATCTTTTTGTTTTCCACATTTCATTCTCGATTTCATTCTGGTTCAGCAATAAAAGACACACAAATACAGTCATCCCTAAGACTGCATTTTGTCTAAGCAAAAAACTAAAGCCTAATTAGGCTGTTCAGCCTCCCATATATCCACCTCCTACTGGAAATATGACATTTCATATAAAGTCAGTGTTTTCTTGCATTTACCACATGGTGGCATTGAAGATACAGAGAAGAATCCCATTTCCAAGATCAGAAAACTAATATAATATAGTACCAGCCTATCAGTCACCAGCTATTGACTTTTTAAATGGTAACCCAGCCAGATTAGCACCCATCCCTGCATCCTTCTCTCAGGACAAGGGTGTCCATTACAGGAGAGTCTGTGCCCCATGGTTACTTACACATATAATGCTTGTACTGTTTCCACTCTCCACAGTCTGATACAGTGTGCTTGCACTAAAAGTTTGACAAAGAGCTCTGGTCTGTGGGCTGATTTCACCTCTCTCAACAGAGAGACTATTTCTCACTGCCTTGCTCTGCCAGTAGAAGGGCAGAAACGGGTACAGGGAGCAGCACATTTTCATGGTGAAATTTCCCTCTCCTACCACCAAATGCCAGCAACTGGCAGAATAAAGGACCACCATCCTCACACAAACTTTGCAGAAAATCACCTCCTGAGAGGGGAGGAAGCAGGTCCCAGGTCCCTCCCAGCCTGGGAGGGCTGGAACCCACATCCGTCAGCTCCTCCAGTCAGAGCTGGCACTGGGCAGCCAAGGATGTGCTGTCACTGGAGACAGCAGGAGAGGAAAGCAGATTTGGGAACCTGCTTCACTCCCTGGGACCCAGAAGCCCTGGATGTTGGGCTTTGCTTTCAGGAGCACTTCTTGGCTGTGGTTTTTTTAGCCATGACTGACTGCTACGAAATGCATAAACAATGCAGAAGGAGACCCTCCTGTCTGCAGAAGGCCACTTATTACAGAATATACTTTGCAGCAGTATGCTGAGGTCAAAAACCACATCAGGACAGACTGTCACTTCCAGAAAAACCTGCACTCAGCAGCATTGGGGCTTTATGCTTTGGGTTTTGCTCTTTTTCAGTTTATTCCTATCACATGTCTGTAGGAAGCAACGGTCACTTCATAGCCAGCTTGGTGTCACAGTCATAGAATCATAGAATCATAGAATTGTTAAGGTTGGAAAAGACCTTGGAGATCATCTAGTCCAACCATCAACCCCTCCCCGCCCTGCCTCCCCCCCCAAAAAAAGAAAAAAAAAAAAACAAACCACCATGTCTGCTAGACCATGTCTTGAAATGACAGTCCACTCATCCTTTCTATTTACATGGTGTAAACAGATGATCTAAAAGCCAGTGCCAAAATATGACCCAAGTCCTTGTCCCATGTTCAATGCATGTTCAATTTTCTATTCTGTGCTCACACAGAGCTTGGAGCATGTCTGTCACGATCCGGCAGCACTGTAAGCCTTTGCAAATGAGACTGGACGTATATTCAATTCTTACTAGGATTTTACCTGGTGCTTTAGTATTTCTACTTGTTTTGTAGGGGTGACAGTTCCATCTGCCACCCATTTCCTCAGCAACACATCCTCTTATTTGTCCTCCTGAGCCAGAAGAAACACTAATCTGTCTCTTTGACAAACTTCATCCCTCCGTCCATTCCTCCACAATCATTCTGCCATCTCCTGCTTCAAACTAGCCAGGCACCACCTGCCTCCAAGCACCATTTCTAACTCGTCAGCCTCATTTCCCTTTCAGACCTTGGTCCAGAGGACATGGCCATCTAGTCAAAACTCAGAGCACGAATCACTTCTTGATGACTAGGTCGTATTTCTGTGCAGGATGATGCTTCCCACATGCTCAAGCTATAATGACAGATCATCTGGGTTGTTTCCTCCCTCCTTCTCCTTGTGTTGTGTGGTTTTCCAAAGGCATGGGTGTGAAGTAATAGCCAAAAATAGCACTTGACATTACGGTGCTATAAAACATATGCTAATGAAAAAACAATTGGAAAAATGTACTCCTGCAGCAGGACCCTCTGTCAGCCTGAAAGGAGAGCTGGCAGAGACCCCAGATCTGGGGTATCTGGTTTTCTGCATCCCTGGCACAAACAGTCATAGGAAGAAAAAAACAGTCTTTTTTTCCCAAGGCTGGACTCAGGTGCAGAGTACTTTAACAGGCTGACACGGCAGGGAACGTACATGAGATCAGCATGGTAGCGACATAAAAAAAGCAAATTTTGCTGTACTTTCTGGGCCCTAGCGCTGCAAGGCTGCTGCCAGTGAGAGAGCAGGGAGGGAGCAATACCGGTTGATGCTTCTTGGCCCCAGCAAGTCATAGGCACATAATTCAGTGAGGCCAGGTCTGGTGCTGGCATTTCCATGCCAAACCAGAGGCCAGGCAGTGTAACTGGGAAGCCTGGCACCCTCTAAATAACAGGCAGCAAAATGCAAGCATCAGCCAGGGAAACAAATTAATAACAGCTATAGCCCAACCCCATGAGGACTCATGTCCCTTCCCAAACACCACTGTCACTAGCTGCAACACCTCTGGATATGCTCCATACCCATGCAAATGTGCAGACTCTTTTTTACTCTATTTATTTGCTTGACTTCAACAACCAACTGTCTCTGAATGAGAAACGCTCCCCATGTGCCATATCTCATAACGTTCCATTGCAAGGTTTTATAGCCTTCTCCTGGAGAGCAGGTATGAACAAAGGCAGGGTCCTTGTCTGGTGTGGTCTGGAGGCTCCTGCCAGCCTGCAAGGACAGGGAAATATAGGAGCTCTGATCGACAAGATTACCCAGGAGATTTCTTCTTGTGCTTTAGTATGTCCATGCCATCTCCTGTGCGCTCCCCCTCCACCGGAGACAAGACCTCTGCTACATGATGCGTGGCTGTCCCTCCTTATGGTTTATATAATGCTCTGTGCTGCTAACACAAATCAGGAACGCTTCTCCTGAAAAAGGATTTTCTAGGGGCTCCAAAGGAAAAAGCAAAATAAAATGAAATGTACACTCCTGTAGCTGTCACCGCCAGGCAGTGCACTCGTGGCTTTTAGTTTGTAATTTTAATGGTACAGTAAGTTCCAGTGCCTCCAAATATGCACATCTGGAATATTGAAACTGGTTATATTTAGCCTATTTCTTTCCAAAAATCCTAAATCATGATTCCTCGAGAGCTTGCTGCCACCACCTGGGTGTTTTAGGAGGCTGATTTGCAGCAATTAAACCAAAACCACATAAAATGCCTTTGCCAAGCACTTAGGATCAGCCCATGTTGCCTGTGGCATACTCATGGAGAAGTCACCAGGTTTGATGTTCTGTGTTAAAAAAAGTCTCATAATCAGGCAGGCATCAGGCCAGGCCTCCCTCACCCACAGCATCCACATAAAACTCAGCTGTCTCTATCATGCAATTGCTCCTTTGCGCCCAGCATGTCAGCATCCACTTTGCCTCTAGTAATTCATCTGTGGGAGCTTGATGTCATCTCCAGAGCCTCGTATAAATCTCCTCCAATTGACTTTGCTTCTTCATGGCCTGTATTGCTGATGTTCCCACAAACATCTCTGAGTTTTCTTTCCTGCCATTCCTTGAATGTGGAGAATCCACTCTTCTCGGGCTTGTATGTCCAAACACCTCCTCTTGTCATGTAAATCCTTCTTCAGAGCAATACTTTCTGTGATACTGGAAAGACATAGGTCAGTTGACAAATACTCTGGCTTTACCACAAATACTGTGGCTGTGGGGCTGGCGGTGGTAACTGGGAATTTACTCTTCCTGTTGAAGAGGGTTTGGGACAATGAACATTCAGTTAGACAAAACAAAACTTTTTGTTTGTGGTTTAGGATGTTTCTTTAAACTTCTTTTTAATGAAACAGAGCTAAATTTGGCCTCATAATTCCTTTCAGATTAAATAATTAAGTTTTTTTGTTTAGAAAAGGTTGGAGCAGACTTTATACATAATCTGTTAGTATTTTTTGGAAATTGGTGTCGATTCAGAAGTAGTCTTGGTCATCTTATCACTGCATACTCAGTGAACGAAAGACTTCGGAAAGATGATTTACCAGTCTCAATTCATAATTAAGCCCTCTCATTTGTTGACCCATGCATTGGGTTTGCATGGCAAGGCTTTGGTAGTGGGGGGCTATGGGGTGGCTTCTGTGAGAAGCTGCTAGAAGCTTTCCCTATGTCTGATAGAGCCAATGTCAGCTGGCTCCAAGATGGACCTGCCACTGGCCAAGGCCGAGCCTATCAGCAACAGTGATAGTGCCTCTGGGATAACATACTTAAGAAGGGGGAAAAAACCTGCACAACTGCAGCTAGAGAGAGGAGTGAAAATACGCAAAAGGAACAACTCTGCAGACACCGAGGTCAGCAAAGAAGGAGCGGGAGGAGGTGCTCCAGGTACCTGAGCAGAGATTCCCCTACAGCCCGTGGTGAAGACATTGGTGAGGCAGGCTGTCCCCCTGCAGCCCATGGGGGTTAACAGTGGAGCAGATGTACACCTGCAGCCCATGGAGGACTCCATGCTGGAGCAGGTGGATGCCTGAAGGAGGCTGTGACCCTGTGGGAAGCCCATGCTGGAGCAGGCTCCTGGCAGGACCTGTGGACCCTTGGAGAGAGGAGCCCGCGCTGGAGCAGGTTTGCTGTCAGGACTTGTGACCCCATGGGGGACCCATGCCAGAGCAGTCTGCTCCTGAAGGACTGCACCACATGGAAGGGACCCACGCTGGAGCAGTTCATGAACTGCAGCCCATGGGAAGGACTCACACTGGAGAAATTCATGGAGGACTGTCCTTCTGTGGGAGGGACCCTATGCTGGAGCAGGGAAAGAGAGTGAGGAGTCCTACCCCTAAGGAGGAAGGAGTGGCAGAGACAATGTGTGATGAACTGACCACAACCCCCATTCCCCATCGCCCTGCACCGCTGGAGGGGAGGAGGTAGAGAAAATCAGGAGTCAAGTTGAGCCCAGGAAGAAGGGAGGGATGGGGCGAAGGTGTTTTAAGATTTAGTTTTTATTTTCTCATTACCTTACTCTGATTCAATTGATAACAAATTAAACTGATTTCCCCATGTCAAGTCTGTTTTGCCTGTAACAGTAATCAGAGAATGATCTCTCCCTGCTCTTATCTTGACCCACAGTTTTTTTGTTTTCCATCTCATTTTCTCCCTGCCTTGTCCTGCTGAGGAGGGGAATGACAGAGCAGCTTGGTGGCACCTGGCATCTAGCCAAGGTCAACCCACCACAACCCAGCCAACGCAAGACAGAAGCAAGACAGAATTAAGATACTATCTAATCGGGGCATGCAGTGATATAGTCCTGCATCAGTTTCTCCTGTAGGACAGAGAGCAGTCCCATTGCTCCTGTCCCTAATGTGGGTTTTCCCTACCTCAAATAAACGTTCTCAAGTCTGAGCAACAGCACCTGGATATCTTTTCTTTGTTTCATCTTTTCTTTGAGTTATTAACTATTTCAGTATCTGCAGAGCAGAACTGCACCACTTGAAGTTTCAGACAATTATAACCAAAAAAGACCATACAGCAGAGGTTTGCAGCTTGCCCAGAAAAGCAGAAATTGTAGACCTAGATCTCAGTCAGGCTTGACAGCAACATGTAATATGTTTCCCACACTCCAACATTGTGTTCTTTTACCCTTTCTTAATTCTGGACCCCCTAAAAACACCTTCCAAACAGGTGTATCCCTTCTAAAGGCATCTGTTCCATTGCATTGAAATTTTCTAAGAGATTTCATTGAAAAGTACCAACCAGACACAGCTACATACACTCTCACTATCAGAAAGAGACAGTCTACCCCTTTCACACTGCTTGCAAAACCTTTGCTTGCTCTCAACATCTCAAGCCTGAAAACAGACCCAAATTCTTCCTTGACACTCTGTTATTAAAGCCAGCTCACTACCTGACACAGCTGTGCTTTGAGCTGTTTGAAAATTCCCACTCTTTACAACTATCGCAAAGAGAATACATCTCTCCTTTCCCAGTCCAGAGCCTGAGGAAACACCAGATCACCCCCAGTGATTTACCCAGCCACTGCAGTCTGGATTTGATCTGCTTTGTGCTTCCAAGACAAGTGTCTTCTGCTGCGTACACATTGCTGCATACCATACATGCCCGCAATGGCACCAAATAGCCCGGACACCCATATTTGTTGTATATGGACAAGTCAATAATGCCTACTGAGGAATAGAAAGCACGTTATATTAACAGAAAAGCCCCTAGAGATGTGTGTCATCAGCAAATATTAGCTAACTGCGACAGTCAAATAATACCTCCTAGGATGGTATCACATTGCCAGAGGCCAGTACACGCAGCCTCAGGATCAATTTTTATTACACCACCAGTGACGGCCTCTGTTTAGCATTACCCTCTACGCCAGCATCACCATGGATAATACACACACAAACAAAATGTGTTAGTTCTTTTGGGTAAAGATGCTGACAAAACAGCAGCCCTGGCCCATGAGATGTGACTCTGCTCAGCAGCTCCTTAGAGGTTATGAGCATGCATGAGCATGGAGAGACAGTGTTGAGCAGTTCATCAAGAGCCAACGTGATGCCCCCATCTGCAGTTAACCCCACCCCATAACACATTTGCTGTTTTCCCCTTGGCAGGAGGACTACAACCAGCTGAGACCCCTGTCCTACCCCAACACAGACGTGTTCTTGATCTGCTTCTCGGTGGTGAACCCTGCCTCATACCACAACGTCCAGGAGGAGTGGGTGCCCGAGCTGAAAGTCTGCATGCCCAATGTGCCTTACGTACTCATAGGAACACAGGTAATGCTCCTCCTGGGCACTGCTGGCCATCATGGGGGTCTTCAGAGCAAGCGGGCTCTCAGGGACTGCGAATGGAAACAACGTGCAGATTTCCCATCATGCCAGTCTGGCAAAACTCATCCCATTTTTTATTCAAATGTATATTAGTGCAGTATCAAGGCATAAATATCTATAGGGAGAAAAGATTTCTGACAGGCCTTTAGTGTGTGTGGGGGGGGAATCAAAGTCTGTGGTTAGAAGCACAAGCTAAACTTCAAGCTAAATTTTAAGAATGGGATTAATTAACCAAATGACTTAGAGACAGGGGAAGGAAATAGCCTCTCCTCATGCTTTTACATCAACATTGCAATTAGTGACTCGCCATCCTTCTTGCGTTATAGTGGATGTTAGACTAAATGATCAAACCACTTTATTTTGGTCTTAAAATCTATGAATCTGACAATCAAATAAAAATGCCTTGAATATGGATTTGCTCCCAAGACACAGAGTGGCTAGAGTCTGACTGTGAGAAGCAGGGGTACAACCATCTGGAAAATGTCCAAAAGCTGGACAGTAACCTAAGCCAAGTTAGAGAAATAGATCAAATTCTGGTCAAAACCAAAATCTTCATGCCATAGAGAAGTCAAATCATTCAAACACTGGCTTTGTTTTGCACAATGGAATAATCTAAAAAAAAAAAACATTTTAAAATAAAAGTATTACCCTTTAGATCACACACTCTGAAAATGGATGGATTTGAAATTCCAGAATGCTTCACTTTGATGTTTTCTGTGGAAATAAAGGATTTTGTTTCGAGTCAGTCAGACTGAGCTGCATTTGTCTGGCCTGTCAGGGTGCTTTTCGGGTGATACAGGGCAGGGTTGCAGCAGCCTCCCCTTCCAATGTGGTTCAGGCTTCCACTAACACTTTTCAAGATGCATTGTGAAAGCCATTGAGAACTGCTTCTTTACTGTACCACAGCTACCTGAACTGTGGCCCAATAACTGTCAGTGAGAACTAATTCATGTTAAACAGAAAAAAAAAAAAAAAAAAAAAAAAGGAAAATACATGTGCAATTAATTTCTGATGTATCATCTGAGGTGAGGAGGACAGATGCCCTCATGCAAGGACATGACTGTGGGTTTGTAAAGCTATGAATATCTCTCTCAAGAATTACAGCAAGGCAGTACTGAGCACAGGGTTTGTGCCTTTTCTACTAGATTGATCTCCGCGATGATCCCAAAACTTTGGCTCGGCTGCTTTACATGAAGGAGAAACCACTCACCTACGAGCACGGAGTGAAGCTAGCAAAGGAGGTAATAGCTTTTTCTGAGGTCCATGAAATCGATTGATCACAGCTTTCCACTGGGTTTGTTTCATTCAAGGTGAACTCCTCCAGGGCATGTTGGTTTGTTCCAGCCAGAGATTAAAGCCTTTGTTCAAACAGGCTGGACCCAGACACAGATTGCGACTCCCGAACCTGCTGCTGTGCTGCGATATCAAATTGAGCTCTAAGCAAAGCAGCAAGGTACACAGGGCAGCAGGTGGCAAATGGGCAGCAAAATAGATTTTACTACCTACTGTACCTTAGTCAAGTGTTCCTCATTCAGGCTTCTGCCAGGAGGTGCATGTGGCAAACCCCTGCCTGCAGTCACCTCCTGCCAAACTTGTCCCTATCCCTTACAAAAACAGAGACAACTTGATTCTTACTTATCCATTGCACTTCAAGCAACAGAGAAGGAGCTCCCAAGACTGCTGTGCTATTGCACCTTTCTCCTGGGAAGGTAGGGAGTAGGGCCCTCCCCAAGCCCTGAAATGCAGGCATAAGGACCCCAGCCATTTCCACCTTACATGCTGCAGATGCTGTTACAGGCCCTGGCCCTCAAAGGCCAGAGAGAGCATCCATTAGCAGATAAACAACAAGGTTGCTGAATAAGCTGTGGCTGCTTTCCCAGGCCACTGTGTGTGTTTGTGTCATACCAGCACTCCCAGGAGACTCCCATCTCAAGATGATGCTTCCCAGTTCCCAGAAGCCAGATGGAAGCCCTCTCCCAGGTAGCAGCTCCCTGGAATTGCAGGAGACAGGACACAGGAGTGATAGGTCAGGGAAGAAGAGCCACGTATATGAAGGGGTTCAGCTAACAACCCAGCATCTCCTTGAAACCCTCCCAGCTGCACAGATAGGAGGCCAAGCTCCTGGTCCAGCACCCGAACATGGGTGCAGCCCCCCTCCCTCTGGAGGGTTGTGCAGGGAATTTCTGCTGCCTATTAATCTCCTGTGGTGCGATACTGGTGTTGATGCTCATCCCTGCTCCCTCATTCAGGATGACCACCTGAGCTTAATCCCATAGGCAGCCAGATACAAAACAAAGCAATGACCTTGACTGCGTTTCTAAAGGTCTGGGCTTCCCTCTGTGGCAGAACACATATACGTGCAGAAGAATGCTGGAACAGGGTCGCTCTGTCTCTCCCACAGCGGATACTCATGTTTGCTCTCTTCTCTTTCAGATTGGAGCACAGTGCTATCTGGAGTGCTCAGCCCTCACACAGAAAGGCCTTAAGACTGTCTTTGATGAGGCAATCCTGACCATTTTCCACCCCAAGAAGAAGAAGAAGCGTTGTGCAAAGTGCCACGGCTGCTGCACCCTTGTGTGAAGTCACTTGGAAAGAAAAACAAGATGAGTTAAATGAAACCAAGCAGATTAGAAAGGCAATGAAGGTCACATGCAACTGAAATGGGGAAACATGACCAGAAAGGGGTCCTTCTCACCCAAATATAGGAGCCATCCATTCTGTGAAACCTCCAAGCTGTATCACACCAGGCCAACTCATGTCTCTGTGCTTTCCTAATACTCCAGAGTGGTGTGCAGCCTGTTCCCACTACTGCAGACTGCACTGAACCAACAGAAACCAGGATGCCTGCTCCTGCTTGACTTTTCACCTTAAGAATAAGGTGAAGGTGACGTGTGGAAAAACAAAGAACTAAAGGTGGTAAAAGAAACAAGAGAAACTCCATTTGCCTTAAGCAAGAATTGATCAAAACTAGGAATTTGCAGTACTTAGGAATTGAATCTGAATTGACTGAAAGCACATGGAGTAGAAATCTAATATGTAAGATATACACTATAGGTAGGATGTACTTTTAAATTACTTTGATAAGACTTGCTAGTTCAGGATATACTTTCATTTGTTCAAACTACATGGAAGCAAAGGTGGAGCGATTCCAGTTTGTTTTCACTTAATGGTGAAACTTCACAGCATCAGTATGTTGCTGCACCCAAGCTATCAAAATGGATCAACATTTACCTCCAGACTAAAGGAATGTTCTTAAAACAAAAGAATGCAAATAACTGTATTTTAACAGGGGAATGTTCAGGCTGAGCCATGTTTGCATAAGCTGGGAAAATAAAAACAGAGTTGTAGCATTAACGTACTGAAACAAAGAAATTCTGCCACCAAAGAATATTGCCCTAGACATGAAATAGCAGCGTGGAACAATCTCTCTTCCAAACTGAGAACATGAACAAGACACATTGCCATGGCAACTGAAAATTTACCTTATAGATCAGCTGGATTTCTACATCTCACCCAGCAGATGAAAATAGCAAAAAAACCAAAAAGCCAAAGGTCAGACTGACTTCAAGTGCTTTAAGGTGATCCAATTGCCTTAAGATTATTTTTTTAATGGAATATCTTATGTAAAAAAACTCATCAAAGTGGAGTTGTAAACATGTTGATTTATTGTAGTCTCCCTTCTCCCATTCATTACTTCTTTCTTTGCTCCCGTTTTTCCATCTTCATTACTGAGAGTGCTGTTTAAGTTGCAGCATGGCTGCAGTCCTCAGGAGTGAACTTTCACATGAGTTGCAGATGATGGGCTGCAGCTGATAGCAGAGATGGGAAGTCCAGACCTTAAAGGAAGGGATGCTGCTTGTTAGCTCTCTTGCTGTTGAAGAAAGTGTGTCTTTTCAATAAAGCCTCTCCAGGGAGCCTGTATTTTTGCACATCACAGCAATACAGACGCTCAGAGGTGAACTCGAAGGGCATCTTGTTACTTGCATCTGCCTTCGGGTAGCCTGGCAATGCCATGAGACTGTCTTGTTATGGATTTCATTTCCCAAGCAGAAAATCACAGTGCCAGAAAATACAGATTTCAAGACCTCTGATGTAACTCCTTGCAAAAGCAGTGTCTTTAGTCAGCATTTCCAGAAGTGCTAGCAGTAAGCAAGTAACAGCAGTGCACCCTCCCAGCCCAGGGACACGTGCCCTGCGCCCCACCATATCCCACTCCAGGGCCTGCAAGCCTGCTCCTCTCCAGAAGCACTGTAGCGTGGCTGAGTACACACATGCAACCAGAAAAACTCTTGTGATTAGTGGTGACTTATAGAGCCGGTGTTACTCGGAGCAATTAGCGACTTCAGCAGGACCACAGGAACTGCACCGTCGGTGCAGAGCAGGGAATGAGCATGATGCAGTCCCCAGTCCTGCAGTCATTGAGGCTTATGGATCCAAGCTCCACTTTAGCATAAATTCTATTTACCGTGGACACCTACAGAAACCAGATCTGACACCCCAAAACGTTTCCAGGTAGAAATCAACTGTTCTTTCTGACAAACGTGATCAAATTCAAGGAAAATGCCTTGTTACTATTACCCAGCAAGCTTTCACTCACCATCTCTTTCCCACTGCACACAAGCAGAGAAGAAAACAGAGTTGTGCTAAATCAAAAACAGACAAAAGAATGACTTCCTCACTGCTGGCATACTTTGTGCGTATTTTATATTTAGTTTTATTAATCCCAGCCATTTGCTTCAAATAGACTGGCTGATAAAGCACAGCTCAGTGCGAGGGCAGTACTGAAGCCCGGCGAAGGAGTTCATTCATGCCGCAGACATGCTGCTGTCCCCACCCATAGCAGTAAGTATTCGCACAGCTGGGACTCTGTCAATGAGCTGAACTATCATGTGTAAAGAAATACTAGGGGAGTATGAAGAAAAGTAGGAATGGATTAAATAAATAAATATTTAGGCAACGTTTGTTGGCTTACAACATGACTAGAAATCCACTGAAACAAAAAGAAAGTTTTCAACAGATTTCAGAGAAAATTAGAGCTTCACTTTGCTGACATGTATTTCAGTGGAAATAAAATAGGATGATTACTTTGCTTTAGCTCATGTAGGTTGCTGTAGAGTGCTAGCCTATATACAAGTCTCTGGTTAAAGTAAGTGAAGTCTGTTTTAGCTGAAGCGCAATGCAAAAACTCGGGTTGGAGCTGCCAGATATTCTTAGACCTTCACAAAATACAGAGGAAATAGAAATCCAGACTGACAGCTGAGCTTATCATAAAATAATGAGCACACTGGAAAAGTGCAATATAGCATTCCCGGCATGCATCAGAGAAAGCCACAAATAATCAAATGATATTTTTGTGTGCCACCGAGTATCAGGGGTGCCTATTAATACTAATGGGATGGCATAGAATAGGCATATAAAATCATAAATCCAATAGGTAGTTGTAGCACTAACGTAACTGCAGTGGTTTGAGGAAAATTAACTAAAAAACATATGGTGATATAGATGCTAAAATGCTGCTGTCCTAGTGTATTAACCTGCAGTACCCTGCACAGGTCATTGCATAGCAGCAAAAGCAGACAGAAAAGTATTAGTATGCATACAAAAAGATGTTAAGACTAACCAGGTGCAACCAGGGTTGCACTTATAAAACCAAGCACATCAAGTTTGCAAGGCAGTAAAATTTCAAGCTTTTCAATCTGATTGTGACCAAAATTTGACATCTGGGAGCTGCAAGGGAGGGAGAGTGGTCACAATCTACTGAGAAATGGGCTCTGCACTCCATTTGTTTTTAATTTGTCTTCCAACAAAAATAAAATGTTTTAAAAATAGCCATGGTTAATGCAGGTCCCATAAACATTATTCCTGTGCTATGTTACGTACACACACTTATCCATGCAATGTGGCACGCACTTACTTAAGGATCTGCCCTATTACACTATTATTTGGGGCGGCAGGAATAGCACAGGCCAATAGGCTTTAGAAAGGGATTGTAGGCAGATATAAGGAGACTCATTGACTATCTGGCAAATCATACCTAATACCTTTTTTAAAAGCGAACAGATGGTGTGTGAACAGGCAGAAAGCTTATTTTCAGAAACAGCAAAACACCAGACACAGTGCAAGCACAGGCATAAGGGGCAACAGATATAAACTTCGAGTTATTTTCAAGCACTATTAGTAACAAGAAAAGAAAATCAATAAAGGATTGCCAGGTGAAAAGAGATGGGTTTTCTCACTGTAAGATGAGCTAGAAATCAGACCCCAATTTCACCTTCAAAGGAACACAGTTAGGAGAGCTGTAAAGGCTATAAACCACTCTAGGAACCTATTTGACAATGTCCTCTTAATGCAACTGATGTCAAAACCTTTCCTGACAGAGCTGCCTTTGCTAATAGTCTGCTATCATTTCAAAAGCACTCACAACTTAGAAGAAATCTGCTAGATCCTGTAAAACCCATCTCCTTTGGCCTTCTCTGAAACCTTAATGTTCTACCAGGAGTTGTTAACCTGAAGCTGTAGTTTTAAACAGAATTCCCAAAGGGGTTTTATGCAAACTCCTGCAAGGACATATTAGGTATTAGAGAGCTATCTCAAGACATTAGAGAGTTGTCATCACATTAAAACAAATTACAGATGCCTCTGCCCTTCAGAGTGCTGCTAAAACACCAGGTCAGTGGAACTGGGGCAATCTTGTGCTATATCACTTCTTCCAGCATGACCTGAAGAAGGTCCCACAAAGGCAGCCACTGTTTGTCCTGTGCCTCCCAGAGCTCAGAAAATCTGGGGAGAATGCAGAAACAAGGCTCCAACCCCACTCAGGTCCATCCAGGAACATTTGTTCAACCGGGTATAAGTCCCATGTACTTATATCCTTCAGGAGTGGTGAGGAGCAGTTCTCAGGATGAGCTCTCCCTGGTTGTCCTATGTGCCAAATGCTCACAGACCTTCTCTCTCTGCCCTATAAATACCTACTGTTACAGTAGTATGTAGCTTATGAAGAATAACCAACTACAAGCTCTTGCCTCACATTTCCTTGAATTAGGCATGATGTGAATCTTTCCCTCAACCTCCACACACGCTGGTCCTGACACAAATCTTCTTCTTGCTAGCGGAAACTGCAGAATTCACTCCAAGTCCAGCATGACAATCAAAACAACCATTTCAGCAGCTGCCATTGATATTTCTCACCTTTTTTTCTCTTCCAAAGCACTCAGCTTCAGTTAAAAATAAACACAATTAAATATAGCGCTGCATTTTAATATGTAATAAAGTTATTCCAGACACTTTTATTAAGGGGCTGGATTTTGGCAGTCTTCATCATACTGAAGAGCATCTTAGTTCACAAAGAATTGTCTCCGACTTCCTCATGTCTCATTCAGTCCCAATGATACCGCTCATGTAAATGAGGGAGCCTGAATATGGCCATTGGTGACCTGCCCTTGTAGTTGACATATAACAAAAACTCTTTAGCTTCTCTAGTGTTGGTGGCCTGTGTCCCCCAAAAAGCATTGATCTCCCATTCCCCGCACACTGTACAAATCACCTGGTGTTCTGTCATGCTCAGCACCACGATCGGTCTGGTATCTGCCATCTCTAAGCAAGCATGGTAGAGAAGAACCAAGAAATGAATTGGGAAAGGAGACAAGCCTTGGGCATGTTGCTACACAAAACAAGCAGGACACCCCCAGAAACAATCACTGCAATTCAACTCTAGGCAAGTGGCTAAAAACCCACCCCAAGAGTGGGAAAATTATTGTAGCAGAGAGAAACAGGGAGCAAACATTTCACTGCCAGTGACTGTCTGTTGACAAGGATGTATGAGCTTCACTTCCCATCAACAGTAAGCTGTCGAGACCCCATCCAAGATATTCTTCCAAGACTCTAGAGACCCAATTTCAGAACTCTTTACAGGAGCTTGGAAAAGGTTGCAGAAGTTCTTGCAAACAATTTCTATTGCTGCCTCCCCTTATCACACCCAACGTCAAACACAGCAAGTGGTACAGTGGCCAATTACACCAATGCTATGTGTCTAGCAGATGTATTTTCACCATGCAAGCTGCCATGTCCTTACAAAAATGTCCCTCTAATTCGGACATGAAAGAAGCCCGTTTGCTTACATAGCTTGCTTACAGTCCATGACCTTTTCTGTAGCTTTTTTTCCCAAGTGGCACTGCAAATACCTCTGGATTCACCATACAGAAACTTCATCTGGATTAAAAATAAATTGCAATGGCATCAATCTGTCTCAAGCCAGGCTTGTTTAAAAGCACATTTGTCTTCTCCAGCAAAGCAATCAACATATGCTCATGTTGGCCCAGGGACCATTTGTTCAATAAACAGGTAGAATGCAGGAATATGGCTGCACATGCCTTTCTCCCTGTATTTTCCTTTTCCCTGAAGAGGATTTGTAATGTGTTTTATCCTACATTAAAAAAAAAAAAAAAAAAAAAATCTGGAAATGACAGAACATTTTCTTGGTTCACAGCTCTATAGGACTGGAGAAGCATCTGCTGTGACAGGAGGTGAGCATGCAGCGACCTACGTCAGATAACTTCTAGACACATTTGAGCTCCATGTAAAAATGAAGACAAATCTCTACTATAAATGTTTATTTTCCTCTTAGAGAATAAAGACCCTCTGAAAGCAGGAAAAAGCCTCCCACTGTTTTCGGTAGTGGCTTGTGATCTCAGCTGTCTTCACCTATCAAAACAAAACATGAATAGAAATATTTTTACATTGAAAAGTTGGGACAAAAACACCGCTTAGAAGTAATGAATGCAGCAGAATAGCATCTATGCTTCTGCTTTGGGGAAGAGCTGCAGAGTCAGGGCCCAGAGCCACAACTAGTCAGTTTGGTCCTAAGACTTAAGTTTTATTTGAAGATGTTAAGGGGATGCCCATAACTAGGATGAAAAAAATCTTGAAATTCTCTTTTCTTTGTTTCAGTTAAAGCTCTCAGAAACATGTGAACAAGAATCTATTTTTCCTGGGCAGTTCCAGGAATGCCACCTGAACAGCAAAGCGTCAGAACCTCATTGTAAGAGGAAAATGAGCTCACAAACCCATATATCACAGAGCAACAAGCAAAAAGTATATCAATTGCTGAAAAGTTGTTAACAAAAATAACTTTGGGCATGATCCCCACCCTCTTCCAGAATGTGCAGGTTGTAATGCAGTGTTTGGCTGCTTCTTCTAACTTAATTTTAGGGTGGGATTTTCAAAGATGCTGTATGTTGGCTTCATTTCAATTCTCCTGAAGACAATGGAAAATTTCAATGGGGTCCACACACGACTAATGTGGAAAGCATTTGAAGGCCTTTACATTTCTTCCTTTTCTGCCCTTTATTGTGGCTGACCAAGCTTTGAGCACACAGATACACTGAGCCAGGTCCAAGAATCTTGTATACCTTTTGGCTGCTGGTTGTGGACTCTCAAAAGAAGTTAGGCATCTGGAGACTTTGCTGATCTAATCTTTAGCTTGATCTTTGGAGACTGGATTTATAACTCCTCATTTCAATCACTACTGAAGCTAAAGATGAAAATTATTACATTAACAGTGTAACAGTCAAGGCAAATGGTCATCTTTGCTGAGTTTGACACTGCACTCATTGCTGTCACTTCACTTCATCTCGTCCCATTCAGGATGCCAGATTTAATTTTGCATTTGGTTTTGCCAAAGATCAGTCTGAGCTCTCGCTGATACCAACTCTGGTGAATTTTGACTTTGATCGGAGGTTAATGAATTCAGAGTAAATGGCTGTCACCAGTCTACATTTCCAGATCTTCCAACACAACAGTTATTTGTACTGATAACATGTAGAAATTTTTGTCTGATGTCTGTCAAAGTAGTTTGGGTGTAAGCCATATCCATAGTATGACTGTCATATCATCTGTCCCAACACTTTTCCCCAAAATAGGCAGCTGCTTTAACTGCATTACATAACTGGAAGGCACTGAACTGCCTTGTCAGTATGGAGTAAATGAGCCCGAACTTCCCCCAAGATTGTAAATATTAATTCATTAATAAGCAATAACATAAAGCTATGTGAGAGGGGTAAGACACTGGCAAAGTCTTCTTCACTCATGAGCAGAAGTAGTCTAAGGTGGCAAGGCCAGGGTGCCAGGTGGGAAATGCCACCGAGCAAGGCATAGGATGGTGTCCGTTCTGCCCCAGCAGGTATGACATGAGCCTGGCAAAAGGGCTCAGAGGTGCCTCTGTGGAGTCATATTGGGACACCTGGGGCTCAGCAGCACCTTAAACTGGGAGGGCTTCAAAGAAGGCTGCAGAGAGGAGAAAGGAGATGGACCTGAACTGTCCTCGAGTGCAAGGATAACTGAATCCAGTTTAACCTGTTATGATGTTGACGCATTTGTCAAATACAAGCCTTTCACTGCAAAGACATCCTCTGCTCCCCTGAGAACACAAAGACAAGAAAATTTCTTTCCTTTCTTTTTGCGTAGTACTTCAGCAATACTTAAAAGTAACAGTGCAACAAGTTATTCTAATTGAGTCTGTGAAGCACATGTAATGACCTCAGCAAAAATCAGGACCTAAGACGTCATCAGTCAGTTCTTAGCAAGTCTAGAAAAAGAGTAATTTACATTACTTGATGTGAACAACTGAATTTTTCTCTCTTAAAGGTTGCTGTGTGCAATATCGCTGGAGTATGGGGCTGGTAAAACCAAAGGATGAGTACTAAATCATTATGTCTGACTATTGAGTGGTGTATCTGTTTTCAGAGAGTAACCAAAACTTCAGAATTCAGGGCAAAGCAATAAAATTTCAAACCAAGGAAATTCAGTTTTCCAGCAATTATGTTTTGCATAGTTTAAAAAGCATGTAAAGAGTATTAGTTTCCTATTTACAGCACATGATTCTGTGCTTTTTGCTTATCCTCTCTTAAACATGTAATTATTGTATATTGAAACTACATATTAATATCGTCTATTGTACATAGTTTATTTTAACAAAATAAACATACTACTAAGTATTTTGACAGCATCATTTCGAGAAGGTGTGGTGCTGTGTTTATTTTCCCAGATGCTAATCACGTATAACTTGCCGGATATTGCAGGTAGGAAGAACACATACTAACATATAGGGCTGCTTTTGGATGGTCCTGGAACCACCTGCACCTTCCAGTGTCATCTGCAGGAAGTCAAACAGGAGGTGACACTGCAGAGGTTTGCTCAGCTCTGGCACGTTCCTCTTGGGGAACTGCTGTTAATCACATTCTCTGCAGCCTAGAAACATGGGAAGGTGGAGATGTGGGACCTGCAGGTCTGGCTGCCTGCTGGCAATCAGCCTTCAGCTCACTCTGCTCCCAGGGTACCCCTCAGTGACTGGCCTGGAGATATTTAGTCTCCCATCTTCCACCACTATTAAGGTGGTTGGTTGGTTGCTCTTTCAGATAGCACTTCTTTTTTTTATTTTAATAAGCATTCTTGGCATTACTGTCTGTGGTCTCCACTGTGATATCACAGCATCATAAGAGGATTTTTTCCTCACTTGAGTGAATATTTAAAGTGTTTTGGAGAGAAGACAGTGTGCGGCAGCCTAGCAGGCACTGGAGCTAGGAAAAGTGTTAGACTGAGCTAGGAGTTTTGAGGGGAGTTTGTTACAAATCTAGCACACTGATAACAAAACCCTGCAACAAACCTTTACTGATGGCAAGGGAGGTGATGAGTTTTGTAACCTTCTGTCCAGCAGAGAAGGCAGGGAGAGTCAAGAGAGAAAGTGAAAGACAGGCCTTAAATGCTGGACTGGAATCAGGAATATGACTGGCTTCAGTATTCCAGGGATTCAGTGCAGTGATGTAGAAATTGTTAAAAACAAAACAAACCAAAAAAGTAAATTAAAAAAAAAAAAAAAGGATAGTGCCTTTGTTACCCAGCTTTTCTTTACTATTGATTTCAAGACCAGAAGAAATCCCATTGACCGGCTAGTCTGGTCTTCAAATAAAGACTATAAATCCCACCATTCCTGAACAACATCTGATTGGGCTAAGGCAAGTTTCACCACAGAAAGGCTCTTTTCATGTTCCTGCAGCTTGTGAATCTCAGCAGGTTTAATCAGCCCCTGCCTGGGGCACTCACTTGTAGAGCAAACACAAAGGGTAGCAAGGTCTATTCCTAATAAAAAGGCATTGCAGCCCAAATCCCTGGCTGCTATAAATGGATATGTCCCCAGAGGAGTCAGGACAATTCAAGAGGGCAGAGCATGTGGCCTGGAATATATTTGATTTACCTACCCCTGGAGGAAGCTGGTCACCAGACCTTCCATGGCCAGACTGTCCATGAAGAAGCAGTGTGGAGGACCCGTGCATCTGGGGTTAACAATAAGGTGCTGAACGCATGCCCCAGAGCAGAAAATTTACTAAACTGCTGCCTGCTAAGGCTGGGTGGATATAGCCGGGGAAGGATACCTCTATACAGCCCTGATGCTTTCGCATTTCCCTAGGGATCCACTGCTGGCTATTGTCAGAGGCAGGATATTGGGCGAGACAGCCCCTTGCTCCGACCCAGGGTGGCAGTTCCTATGTTTTCATGTGAGTACAATGAGAACAGGAGAGAGCTGCTTGTCCTGTCCCCCAAAGAGAAATCCAGTCAATGGAGGAAACACGCATCTGGGGTGGCTTCCTGCCCGCCCTCGCACTGTAACTCGGGTTTGAAGACAGGGTAAAATATACTGGTTTCTGACGTGATCAGTCTGACTGCGCACACCAACTACCAGACTCAGTGGATTTTTGAAGCTGTCATATAACAGGAAAATATTGCCATAAATCAAAGCACTGCAGGACTGTGACTAGTGCTGTTCAGGTTAAAAGAGCAACAACATGAGAAATTGAGTGCTACACATGATATGGATATGACTCATCACAAGGGACCTTACAGCCTATACACTCCAAAACACACCAGGAAGAAAAAAAAAATCAGCTGTATCATCACTCCCGGTGTCCAGAAGGGAAACTGAGGCACAAAGAGATCCACTTATTTGCTCCTGCTCAGCTGACATGTTTATGGCAGAGCCAAGAGCCCAGTACAGTCCCAAAATTGTGTAATCATGCCTTCTCCATATCTGCACCTTCTTTCTGAGCAGGTAGATGCAACCACCTCCCTTCTTACAGAAAGTCTTTCACTGCAGCAGGGGTTTCAAGCTGGGGCTGCAGAGCTGTGAATGGTTCAACACCCAGGCTTTGCAAGGACTTCCCTCTGGCCACGCTTTGCTCGCTGCTTTGCAAGTACAGTTCTCCAGAGAAGTCAAGTTCCCCTTATACATGTAGAGCAATATTTCTTTCCCTGGTAGTAGTAGAACATTGTGCCAGATTAAATGTGCAACAGCAAATGACACTTTTAAGAGGTCCACATTGCAGTCTGTGAGGATTTCTGTCTGGTGCTGGTGGTTGGTGTCCAGGTGAAGGGGACGACTGATGTGCTGCAAAAAAGCAGTAGGGGTTTTCATGGGAGAGATAATATGTGAGATGTGACAGCCCCTGTGGCAAATACTCCTTGCAAATTCGTGCACCAAAGACAGAAGGGCTGATTAACTGCTTTGGACAGGTGGGACAGTGAGATTTAAATCTGTGGCTTTAAGGAGTATTAAAATGCCCCCAGGGAGATGAAGATGGCCTGGGAAATGGCTTCTCATTGCTCTGAAATGTGTGGGCTATTTTGACTGCCTGCAGATTCTGATCAGGATATACCATCCCAGCTGCAGCATAAAGGCTGTGAAAGCCAAAAGACCTAGTCGCAAGTATCAAAATCGGTGGGAATTCAACAGAACAGAGACCTAGTAGTGTAAGAATTTCTGGAAAAAAGCCCCACATTTGCAATTGCTAGCAGCAGGAGTGAAGCTGACTCCTTGAAACTCACTGTGGTGTGGCCCACTTGTAGGAACCCAGAAGAGCTGGACAAAGAGGGACATGCACCAGTCAAATGGGTTAGTGGACCCTGGCATTGGCTGTACTTTTGTCACCCACAGCAAATACACAGCATCTCCATTCACTTTTGCTCTCCTCCTTAAAAGACCAGCTAGAAGTGTTAGCTGGGTTTCAGTCAATACATCCTTCCCACTCTTCCTCTTCCGCCTCCCAGTCTGGCTGCTACTGCATCAGTCAAAACCCTCCTTCACACCAGCAGTGTTTCCTTCTGAACACTTGCCGAGGTTTCTACTGTCTCACCATATCTGGGCACAGCCCATATTTCCTGTTGGCTGCAAATGAAGGAAGTTTGCCACTTTCTAACCCTACTTCTAATCCTGAGATGATAGCACAGCCAGACTCCGTGAGAGAAATCCAGCAGAGGAAATGACTTCACATCAGCATCGAGGAGATGTTTTGCAGGTGTTCACAGCTCTGGCAAAGAATTTGTAGGAGCTTATACAGACTCTACATGAGAAACCTCCACACATAAATAGAGGGACACATTGCTTTAAACTGCTTTAATACTACAGTTTTGAGTTTTATTAAGGACACAAAGTAATTTGCAGGTTTCCCATAATAGTTGTGATGCCCGTTAGAACAATAACAAGATGGATTGTGAGATGCAATTTGAAACAAAACACAAGGATTTTTTCAAAGGCAGTTAGCCTCAGCAGCAAACTGCTCCTGCTGCTGTTTGACACAGCAGTCTTTATTCAGAATTACAGAAGGCAAAGTGATAAAATCGCCTCCTTCCTACTCAGCCATGGTGCAGCTTTTACAATTCCACAGACAAAAAAAAGGGACAGCAACTAATAAACTACAGTTTCAATTAAATGTGTTTCAGTGAGGCCAGGGCACCTGGGGAAGTTTCAAGCACACATCCATGGAAATGAAGGTGACTGCATCCAGAAGACAAGACACACAACTGGGGGGAAGGCAGGTGCAGATATTACTCTCAACAGCAATTCTCTCCTAATGGCTATCTGAGAAGATGTCTTTGGTTTTGTAAGCTCCTGTGAGCTCCTCTTACTTGGCAAATCTTCCTGCTTTCACATAATTTCCCATTTTGTTCAGGGGAGAAATAAGGGATGAACACGGATCTGTCCTTCTGCAGGTGGGAACTAGAGGACAAAGGCACTTACATGGCTGTGGTCACCAGGGGGCTGTTGCAGCAGCTCCCAGGTGTGTCCTAGTTTGTAAGTAGTGGGTCTGAGAAGGTTTGAACCATCCTTTGGCATATCTGCTCTCTTTCCTTTCCTGGGCTTGTCTCACCCATGTTGGCTATGCTATTGGCCACTCCACAGCTTTCCTGTGAACGTGTCTGGCTGCTACCCAACTCTGCATGTACATCCTCAGAGAAGCAGGTCTCCATGGAGCTGAGCAGCACAAGGAAGTGTGGGAATGCCCTTCGTAGCCCACTTTCCCACCACCTCTGCCATGGGCTCACTGAAACCAAACCACAATCGTTGTGTTTTGGCTTGGTCCCTCTAACTCTGGAAATTGTCAGGAGAGACTCCTTGGGCTCTGCAGAGTCTCGCTGATTTTATATGAAGTCAATTCTGCTCCTATCCCTGGACAAAAGCAGACAGGAAAATATGCACTTTTGGTTTTACAGATTTAATGCGTTCCTCTCTTTTTTCAAGGAATTGTCTCTTGTAAGGCAAGATTTTTTTTTTAACAGAACACCTCCAATTAAGCCAATCACTGAAATATGTGCTTAACTGTAAAAGCTCACTGATATTAAGCAGAACACTTAGTCATAAGCTTAAGTACTTTGCTAAGTCAGGGCTGAGTATGCATTCTCCCTAATTTCAAGGCAGCAGTTTGGATACCTATTTCCATTTCATTGGTCTTAAGGCCTTTTCTTCGACTGTTACTCCTGACAGACCTCAGGGTAAGAAGAACTAATGGTGGGGGTGAGGTGGCAGAAATGTTGGCAATTGTATTTACATTACTGGGAAGAGGCTAAAACCCAACATGAATAAAGAGGCTGCTACACAGGCTGTAATGCCTTTGTGGCCTGTTTCCACACCCCAGTGACTGTTTAGTCCATGTGTACTTTGTGCATGAAGAAAGGTCACATGGTGTGAAAAGCCTGTAAGGAAAGGAAACTGCATCAACTTTTTTCTTCCCATGGGATTTGCTATTGGAAGGCTGTGTACTACGTTTCTACAGCAATAATGCTTTGAACAGTATGAGGAGAAAGGATTAAGCCTCACCTGTCTAGAAGAGTCAATGATTAGCAGCATTACAGGATGAGGCCAAATTCTGGGCTGACTTATACCCTCTGTAATGCTGGAGGTACCAGGGGTATGAAGCCAGGGAAGAATTTGGCCCCTCCTCACCTGACCTGGGAAAGAAGAGCTCAGGCAGTCTCACATTCAGTTGTTGCGGTGGAGCAGATGTCACAGTCGCAGCGGATGGCCATTGGGTAGGTGTAGAAGGGATCCACGTTGGGGGCACACTTGGGCAGCTTCACCGTCATCATCTTGGTCTCATTGTAGGTGCAAACACGGTGGTAAGACTCAATGTAAGGTGGTTCCAGCACCGGCTTCTGGGGAGTGAGAAATGCTGGCCTCAGGCAAGAAGCAAGACAAACACCTGGAATCCCAGTTTCCTCAAGGGGATTTGGTGTAAACAGGGAAGCCACTGGATCAGGAGGAAGGGGCCATGGAAATAATTTTTAGGTTACATCCTTCAACACCTGCCTCTTGGAGCCCTGCCATGGAGGGGACTGGGTATATGTGCGTGTTTCTGTTTGTTTAAAGCATAAAGCTCCAATTAAACCTGTTGAAGGAAGACAAAAGCCTATCCAAAAAGCTGGTTTTCAGCAGAATACTAGTGTTTCAACCAAATGAGCTTGTTTGCCAAAAGCAGCTGCTTTCTTCCAAAAGGATTGATTTTCCATCAAAGAAAATGCTTTCTGCTGGAAGTCCTTCCATGTGCATGAGCTGCCTAAGAGTAGAGGTGTATCCAGGTGCCAAATGGCTGTTTTTTTCTCAGCCAGACCAGTCTTCCCAGTCAGGCTGCACATCCCACAAATCCCAATGGATGTGCTCTGTGGAGGATGTGCTCGGTACACCAGCCAGCATAGAAGTCTGCAGTTCTTCATGAGAAAAACAGCTTAGCCAGAGACCACAGCCATCAAGAAATGATGGGAGACTGAAGGCCCTGAAATCCACACTCCTATGTGGCATCATGGTGGCATTGCTTATGGTAAAAAGGGAGTCTTTCCTTGACAGGAGCACCTATCCAAGTTAATTGTGGTGCTTTCTAGAAGCTGTTGCACCTACAACCAGATGCATTCAGCTTAACTACATCCCATTGGTCTTGCAGTATGGTGAGAGAGTCTGTAAGGTCTGTGCTGCAAGGGGAGCTTGAGAGTAGGGGCAACCAGGTGACAAGAGGTCCCTCGAAGGAACCTTATCCCACAGGGGAAATCTGGCCACCGGTGGCCTTGCCCCTCATCGCACCATGCAGTGAAAGAGGGCAGTCAGAGCTGGCACACAGACTCTGGCTCCCCCTCTGCTCATTTATAGAGTCCTTGTCTTCATGGGGACAAAATCCCTCTGGAGTCACTCAAAGCTTTCCTGAATAAATTAAACTGGGTCTGGCCCTTGAGCCTTTCAGTGGCAGAAAGGTAAAGACAGTCAGAAACTTATTCTCTGAAGTGTGTGTAGATGTACTTAGGCTCTTTCTTTCTCCCCCTGCACCCCCC
>VZTL01049831.1:0-15871 GCA_013400535.1 Scopus umbretta | reverse complement strand
CCCCCCCCCCCCCCCGATATCATAACTACTTCATATTTATACAGGGCTGTGACTTAAAACAGGACCAAATTAGAAACAGACATTATCTCTGAGCTTTGCTTTTTGAAACAAAATATATTATCCATCAGTTGGGAGCTCCATCTTAATCTCAAAGGAATTTTTTCCAGTAAAGTAATAAAGGCCTGCTCTCCTTAAGTGGTTAAGCTGTAAGAGGCTTTCAAATTCCATAACAGTATTACATAAGAGCTTCATTAATATCATCAGATGATGTGCATCCCCCTTTGAGGCAGTGAAAGGAGGGAGGAAACAACTTACGGCAAAGTGCTCTGATGCCAACAGTGGTGGTCAGGGGGTCATGGAGTGGGACACAGCCCTTGCCTGTTCCGTAGATAGCTGCAAGCTATTTAATGTTTGGGAGGAGGGGGGTGGATTGAGGGCTTTTCTTCGGGGAGGAAAGCACCACCCAGGGATGTCGGTGCCAGCCAGCCACCCTTAGTCCCAGGCACAGCCTCACCTCCCAGGTCTCACAGCGTCCCCAGCACGCGTCCGTTGTCACGCGCATCCCCTTGCAGCCAGGTTTCTTGGCCAAGAAGGTGAACTCACGCACAGCGCAGCCGATGAAGGTGCGCAGGTCGATGGCAGAGGTCTTGAGTGTGCCGCCACAGGTGACCAGCAGCAGGAGAAGCAGAGTGCCCAAGATCACGCAGTGGAGCTTCATGCTGAGGCAGAAGGGAGAGAAGCGGAGGGTTGGGAGAGCCAGCGCAATCCAGGAAGAAAGAATTGCAAGTGCACAGGCTCAACTCAAGAGCTGGGATGCCCCTTCCTCCCCTCAGACACACTGTTCCCCATCCCCATGCAGGACAAGAAAAGATAGGCAGATGTATGAATGAGGGGTTATCTACTCTCAGAAGGGAAAGTCTTAGTGAAAAGGAAGGTCTAACAGAAAGCAGTGGTGTGCAGACAATTCCCTGCAGAGCAGTAGGGTTTGCCTGAAAGTGATACAACCACTCGCCAGTGCCTCAGACACACTGAAATACCCATATTGCAAGTTTACTTTGCAGCAAATGCCTTCCTACCACCCCAGCTGGGTTGCCCTGAGCTTGCACCAGGCCTGTGGTTGGGAAGGCCTTTGTTCGCTCTCTCAGTGCACACACATGTTGTTGGCTGAAGACCCTGGTAGTACTGGCCCTGGCAGGGTCAGCCTGGAAGGGCTCTGTTTGTCTGTCTGTCGTCCACACCTATGGGAGGTGGCAGGTTCCCTACTTTGCTGCACAGGGAGGAAGCAGCATGGCTGCAGCTCCATGCATTCAGCAGGGTTAGGTCTGCAGGTAACACCAGCATTTTGACGAGAGCACTTAATCCTGGTTTTATCCCACTTACCTTTTAGGAGCCAAGCATCCCTGAATTAGTGCTATAATCTCTGGAGAGAGATCAACACCTCCCCGAAGTGTTGCTGGAGGTGCCATTACCCATACCCTGAGCGCTGGACTTGTGCTAGTCCACTCCCAGGGCTGCAGCCAGAGAGGCAAATGCAACTGTTGGTTGTCCCTCCTGCACACGCTGCCCTACCAGCCAGCTCAGACCCAATCAAGACTACTAAGCCAGTGAATGGAGCTGGTTAGATGGAGGGGACATGGCCAAGTTGACCAGAGGAGGCTTGAACTCCTCATACTTTCCACGCAGCCCAGCATCAGCCAAGTCCCTCTGATACTTGTTGCCTTTCTATCTCAAACCATCAGTGAAGAAAGCAACCAGCCTCTCTGGAAAACTTTCTCTGTCAAAAAAAAGAGAGCTGGAAAGTAGCTCTAAGCCACAAGATCCATTTTATACCTCACATACTTGCATTGCATTTAAAAATGTTCACCTAGAAACCCCAGACTTGACATTTAACTTTGAGAAGTCAGCTACTTTCAGACTTGTGTGCGTTGGGCTGTGTCCTCAGCTGGATAACATTTAAGTGAAATGAGCTTGGCCTGCCTTTTGCCTGACTGATGTTTGAGTCTCTAGGCTCCTGTTAAACCAAATGCTTTAAATTTAGTAGATCAGAGTTTTAGATCAGAACATGAAGTTTGCTACAGTGAACCCTTCATGTATGTGGCCACGTATATAGTATAGTCTTGCATGTGATTAAATGAGTGTATGTTTGCATATAAGCTTTAAAAGGGTAAAAAAAAAACAAAAAAACCCTAAAATTCCTTATTTTTAAAAGCAGTCTTTTGAGAGCAAAAGAGACAAACTTCAGAACAATTTGAAAAATTATTCTTTGCCACTTTAGCAAAACCTGCTGCTTTATTCATGAGCCAGAGCCATGACACAGAGCAAACACAGAAGCACACTCACCTAACTTGTTGGAGTCAGATCTCCTTTTGCAGTTTTAAATTGCAGATGGTGTCTCAGGACGTCAGAGTGAGCAGCTGGAGACCTGCACAGCAATCTTTGTCAGTTTTGTGCTCAGTAGATCTCCCTAGCAGCTGCCTCTGGGTTGCTTACTTGCTCAAATTTATAGAAAGGCTGTTGTCAATCAAGGCAAGACAGAGGCAGATCCTTACTTGAACTACCCAAGGCATCAAAGTCATTGACTGTAAAGCAAGCCTCTCCTTTCCAACAGTGGTTAGCCGAAGGGCTATTGTTTCATAACATCAGCCCTGAAACAAAAGGAGCATCTGGGTGAGTGAAATAATGAGCATGCACTGGGGCAAAATGGGTCTTCTTTTTGTAGTGGAAATGCAACACCTTTGAGAGGAGATTGGAGGCTGGCTCTGAAATAATCATTTTCCCCCTAATTAACAAGCCCTGAGTAAACACCCTGAAGGGAGACTTTGCAAATATTTCTGTGAACAAAACCCTGTATTTTTGTCAACTGCATAAGACCTTTTTTTACTCAATATCTCTGTACAAGCAGGGGCAAGGGATGGGGGGAGGAGATGTGAGTTTGCAAGGAAAGCAAATGTTCTCTTGACGAGCCAGGCAGCTGTCACACAGGTAAGCAGCACTGTGCAGAAGAAATTTGGAAATCGTGTCCATTGCTTTTGCCACACAAACACAATTTTCAGCTATTCATAGGACAGAGAGAAGCTGAGGAACCCTGGTACTATGAAAATCTTGCTGGTCAGTGAGTTCATAAAACATGAGCAGTGAGAGAAGTGCAGCCATACAGCGACCTCGGGAAAGTCACCTCCCTTCCCTGCCACCAGCTTGCAGCTGGACGGTGATATCCCAGTGCTGACTGCTCCAATACCCAGGCACATCCAGAAAAGGCACAGTAAGTGTCGGTGATGATGGTCCCCTTGGGGTGCTGCTGTTAAAGACAGCCACGGCAGTATCACCCAACCCTGAGAACAGAAAACACAGAGAAAACCTTGATTTAAATAAACCCCATCCTACGATGTTTTAGAGGAAAACAAACAAACAAACAAAAAACCAAAGCAAAACAGCATCTGTTGATGTTCAGACAATGCATCTCATCAAATACGAAACAGTGACTACTGTGCGTTTGTAAATTTACTTTACAAGTATCAGATGTATACTTCTGGTGGGTTGTATTCAGGCTTTCTGTAAATCAGCAAATAGCCGTTAAGGAAATGTGACATTGAAGCATTCAGGACCAAATGAGATCTGTTACATAGGTGCTCTCCCTTTTTCAGGGTGAATAACCTGTGGCTTGGGGTCCTTGTTTCACTTCCTCAGTCAGTAGCCTACATTTGGTGCTGCAGCAGGGCTCATATTCATGCTAACACCTCCTGGGAACCCACAGAGCACTTGCTGTACTTTACTATTCAGCTTGGAGCAGCCACTGCTCAGCTGTTTTTCTTGCTATTGTGTGGCCCTGCTGTTTCCCTGGTCAGTAAATTACACTGATTACATGTACACAAGTTGGCATGTAAAAAGCTGGTTATTCACCCTCAAGATTTGCTTTTTCTGTCTAAATTAGGAAATGGTGTTTGGAATAAGTGAAAGAGGGGAACAATCATCCACAGTCAAGCAAGCCTGACAATAACATCTCAGGACCTTTTGCATAACCAAGAGCCAATGTCCCCTCTTTAGAGATGACATCGCAGCAGACCTTTATCTAAGCTTGCAGGATAAGTTTGTGTGTACACCAACACAACCAAATCAGACCATCATCCTGACTTCTCTCCTCCTTTCACCTTTTCCCTTCTAAGAGTTACTCCTCTTACTTCTGATGCAGGAGCACAGGAGGTCCCTGTCAGGACTCAGGCTTTATCAGCCATACAAAGACTCTGCCCTGGAGCCTGCAGCAAGGGGGCTAAGCCTTGCACATTGAGACAGGGAAGCATGCAATTGTGGGGCATTCTCCAGCCATGAGTACCCAGGTGTGAAAGGAGTCTTTCCTTCCAACCTCAGCCTCCAGGCCTTTGCAAACACCTCCTGAAACACAGAAAAGCAGCAGGCATTAAGTGCTACTGCCATATTGGCATCATGACATGGGAAACAACTGCTTCAGAAGATTAAGTCACTTAACAGAAAACCAAACCAAACCAAAAAAAAAAAAAAAAGGAGATTTTTTTTTGCAAGATGAAGGGAAGAACAAAGAAGAAAGGAACAGAATTTTTACTAAAAATTTTAAAACAGTCCTGAAGTTGGGAGGGGGAGGAAGTTTAAGATCTTTCCCAGTGTTCTTGCTCATTATTATTCACAGTCTGGCTGGCAGCAAAGGACTCCACCTTCCAGTGAAGAACTATCAGATGGGACATTGGAGGAGGAATACTGAATGGAGGTATTGTAATTGTCTCCATAAACATGATCACCAGACACACCTTGGACACCTTTCTCTCCCATTGAAACCAATAGGGAAAAGCAGGAGAATCAAAGCTAAATCAGATCACAGGGATGTCAAGAGGAACAGCCAAAGTCTTGCCAGTGATCTAAAAATATCAGCAACTTTCCACAAAAAAAAGCCAAAACTTTTTTTGCTGTAATTTTTGCTGAACAAAAATAAAGCTAGAAAACAAACCTGTAAAGGCTTTTTAAAAATGTACATTTTTTAAGGTCCTGACTTGCAGAGAAAGCAGGTAAAAGTGAAAATATTGATCATAAGTTCCCTTTATTTCATTCTGGAAATGTGCCAGCAAAAATCAGCCCAAGATTAGAGACAGGTACAGGAAATACAGGCCAGATGGCAGATCAACCAGCTTCAACACATCCATCTTCTTCAATGGCTTAGAAAAACAGGTCCTGGACTTCCAGTTTGTGTAGTTCAGTTTGGATTCACTGACTTCAGCTAACCAAGATTCTTTTCTCTTGTCTCCATTTGTACTGAATAATGTCATAAAGTGAAACAAAAGACAAATTGCAGACTCTTACTTATTTTCTCTAAAATCCTGTCTGTTCATGGGACAGACACTGGTTTCTGAAGGATTTGCATCATGTCTCATGAAAAGCGTGACTGTTGGCTTTTTCCCAGGCATAGTTTTGTTGCCTTATTGTTTTGTGGTTTTTTTATTTAAGTTAATTAATAAATATACCACCTACATACACACTTGGCCTTCAGTGTATATCAGTTTAAAAACTGCATATTTTTTCCCCTACACCTTTTGAATTTATTTGAAATAAAAGGTGTCATACAGATAAAATTTCTAAAGATTAGTATGTCCATCATTTACCTGCCTGTTCCCTTTTTGAGACACACAGAAGAAGACAGAAACCAATTGACCAGGGCAGCACACTTCATGAGGACTGTGCATCCACTCATCCATTCAAGTTTGTGTGGCTTCTCCTCTGAATTCTGGACATGCAGAACACAGACATCAAGTATGGAGTTCAAGGTGTCAGGGTTATGAGAACTGGTAGAGTATAGCCTTGTCTACTCCTCAAGTGAATCTCATAGGCTTTGCACTAGAGCTGCCACAGGACTCTGCTGCAGCCCTCCAGCATGTGTAACATCAGTGGTTATAAAGTACCTGTGGACTTAATTCAACCAATTCCCCTCAAATCCTGAGAGGGCTTTGGACTTCTCAGCAAATCCCAAGAGCCCACCTTGTGGGTGACTCCAGTGACTCCAGTTGCTCTTGGCAGGAATGCGCTGTCCCCAGGTGCATTTCTGGGAGGCTTTGCCAGCAGGGGGGATGCTTTGGTCCTGAACTGACCCCTTACTGACCTGTCATTGGCAAAGGTCCCAACATACAGCCTGTGTACTCCAAGAGTCTCTCTGAAAAATGACCTTTCTTGTTCAAAAGACCACTGGGCTCTCAGCCTAAAACATGGGGGACTCCATAGCTGCAAGAAACCTTGGACATGCATAGGCTCTTCACTGACGTCTGGATGTGGCTTCATGCTGTCTTTCCCTATTTCCTCTCCCAGGCACAGAAACCGGAGCAATAACAGGTGCTGTTCACCTCAACACCACCTAAAACTCGCAAATTAAAATTACCCAAACAGATTAACTAACATGAACACCCAAATTCTCAGCCATGCAGGGAACTTTTAATTCCATCTTTGCCCTTCAATGATGAGCCTCTCAACTTCAAACATGCCCTAGTGTATTTTTCCTAGTATTAAAGATCTGTAAGGACTATTTATATTTTGGTAGGTCTCAAGATGTTCCAGGTACTATAAGCAACCTGTCTGTATTCTTATTAATTCACAACTCAGAAACAGAGAGAAACAAATATAGGGGGGAAAGGTGAGAGCTCATACACAAGTGAAGCAGTACCGACAGTGATTATGTTACTATTTTGTGTAGCATTTCAAGTAGGCTAAAAAAATTTATCAGCACCATTTTAAAGTAAAAAAAAGAACCCCACTGTGTTTTCCAATGAATAATTACTGCTTTTCATCTTGGGTGCCAATCTTCTGGTTTCAGATTGAAAACATAGATTTTTTTTTTTTCCCAACCTAGCATTATTGGATTTCCCCAGATTTCTAGGTCTTTCTAGCAGAAGTAAAATCTCTCACAAAATTTTGTGAAGGAGTGAATAAAATGTTACAAACATTTTCATGTCAGCTCAGTTCACCTGCTTACTGTGGACATCAGTGACATTGCTGAGTTTGGAGAAGGAATTGAAAAACAGTTTGTGGAGGTCTTACAAACGCTCTTCTTTTGATGTCCTGCAAGTAAAGAAATTAGAGAGAGCGTGGAGCGGGGGAGGACCTCTAATAGCTCAGGTAACATTACTGTGCAAACAGAGGTTGTAGGAGGAAGACTGTAGAAGTAGGCAAGGAGGTACAGCAAGGAATGGGGAGTTAATGCACTAGAAGTTTGGATTGGAGTGGTCATGAGAAAGGAGCTGAGATGTGGTATCTAATGAGACAGACCAAGGGAAATAACAACGTTGAGTAGCTGCACATAGTAAGTACTGCAGCGAACCATGTAGGTAGCTGGTAGGCCAAGAAGAAACTGGTAGCCATTTAGGCAAGCAAGGACAGTAACTGGACAGGAGATATGTAATGCACTGCACACAAGAGAGACCAGGAAAGGTGGTTGTATGTTCAAAAGTAAGAGAGACGGAGAAATGGATGAGGAAATGACGTGGTATGGGTTTGATAGCCAAGTTCACAGAAGTAGGCATCCAAGAGAGGTTAGGATTTAGGTTAGAGCAGAGTGAGTTATAAAACTATCAGGTAGGAGATTAAGCTATGTAAGCTAGACCTAACTTGATTAACTCACTGAAAAAATTAGCACCAGAATCATTTTTCCCTGTACAAGCTAATGTTAGACTTTGTCTCAATAGGTTTATTCTTTGCTGGTAGTTCTGAAAGAAAAATAACCTTTATGTCCTGAAAACAGCATTACAAACAAGTACGTTAAGATTCTTTAATCTGTCTCCACAGCTGCGGCGTATTTGTCTTGGAATATGACTTCTGTCATTTGCCAGATTTCTAAAAAATGTGAAGAATTGGTTTGCAAAGGGACAGACAAAGTAGGTTTAACTTTGAGAGGGTATGGCTGATCTGTAAATTAAAATCAAAGGAAGTGAGTAAAGGTCATAGAAATGCTCTGACAGAAATACTGCCAACAGTAAGTACAGAAAGCACAATGCAGCAATCAGGAAATGTGTTCTCAGAGGGTAGTTAGATAAATGTGGACTCTTCCTACTAACAATGGGACACCAGTCCTGGCTGAAGGTCTCAGGCACGCAAAGCCACTCCTCCTGCTTTAGAAGACTTTCTGCTCATTTCGCTTCCTGAGCTTAACACCACACAAACTGGCACCGGCTGAATGAGCATTGGGGTGAGAAGAACAAAGTCAAAAAAGAGGATTTGTTGAGGCTGCTGTGGAAGTAAATCATGCCACGCTTGGTACTTAGGGGAATGACCCACCTTACAGTAAATATAATTACTTCTTGCTGCTTGTGGGGGTACCTGTGTTACAAACAGCAGAAGGGCCCAATGAACAGACCCACAAAATCGAGCCCAGGAGATCTGAATGGCTGTGAAATAGCACTGCACTGACTGCAGCAATGTCATAGCTGCTCCAGCACAGACACTGCCTTAGTAGCATTGCTGTTGCAAGGAAACTCTCAAACACTATTCGTCCCCTCCTTTTCCCTCCAGACCTGGAAAATGAAGTCCAAGGGTGAGGCTTAACAGCAAGAAAAAATGCTAATCCACAGTTTGCTTGAGGCATATCTAACCTGGTGATATAACACTAGTCTGTTGAAAAAGGCCTGTAGCTATGATGGATTCAATCCGGGAGAGATGTACTGAAGGCCCTACAGCCACTAGAAGAGATGGAACTTCTAAAAATTGTCAGTGAGCATCTCTAACATACAGGTATTGCACCCAAACCAAGGTAATTCCAATAAAGATAAGTCCATAGCAGAACTGAAGGTTCAGTTCAGATCCTTGACCATAACCTGATTTTATATAATATGGGCAAACAGTCTGTATTATCGTTTGGATACATTTACTAAAATTCCTAGTTTACGTGTTTATTATATATGTGGTACCTCAGAAAATTTCTCAAATCTTAAATTCTGACCAAAAATGTTTGGAAGAAAAACTCAGAAAGAAAAATTCTAAAGGCAAATAGGAAGTTAAGAATCTCCATGGTGAAGAAAAGGACAGCTTTCCACAAAATACACCCTGACCCAATGATGCAAGGATAGCCTCAATTTGAAAAAAAAAAAAAAAAGTGATACAGCAGACCAGTTTCCCTGGTATCTGACCCAGTCTAAGTTGTGCAAATATTGATTTAGGAGTCATACTATACCGCCTCAGTAAGTTGCACATTGCAAAGGTTAAGACTGCTTAAGACACATTTCTCAAAAACTGACTTCCAGGAAGAATTTACCTGGAACAAGGACATTCTTGGGGAGTTCCCTGAAGATTTAGGAGTTATCATATATACAGTGATATCAGGAAAAAAGGAAAACATATATCTGGAGTGTATGAGGAGGAGAGTAAAGGCACAATCCCAAGCTGAGGTGCGGAACTCCTCAGTCATGGTCCTTAGGAAAGTAAGGAGACTCCTTTCTTAAGGCTACCACATCTTTGGTCTGGAAAGGTGTATTTGTCAAGCATAGCTCCTAGTAATAAGGAACAAAATACCACTAATTAGGGGAAAAGTGGATTGCTCTCCTTGGTTTGCCAATGCCAAATACATTATATGATCAGAGCTTGGGAAAAAATTTGGGGAAATGATATCAATTTAAGATCTCAAAAAAAAAAAATAAAAAAAAAAAAAGGCAAAAACAGACTCGGAAAACAACAGCCGCCACATAAACTTAAAATTGACCATGGCTGACTAGTGTGCCCTGAAATTATATAAAAATGGGTCTAATTAATGCAAAACTCATCCTCGGTACAGAGATGTGCAAACTTTCCAAGAGAACACAGACTTTTGCTTGGCATGAACTGTTTGAGTAACTCCCTGGTTCCTGCCAAGTTTTGAGCCCTTCTGACATCTACAAGGCAAGGCAATACATTGCTGAGTGCGAAAATAAATGGCACCCTGTATATGACAGCTTCCAAGATTAGCACTCCTCTCTGTTTAACACTTCACCCTGTCTCAGGAGAAACTCAACCAGGAAAACTGCCTGAGCAACACCTGCAGAACTAGTGCCAAAGGAAGCTATCCAAACAGGCAAAGCAACCATTGATATAAACAACAGGTGATATGTTGTTACAATGTGGGGGGGGAACATTAACTGACCTAAACCCATTTTTAACAATAAGGGGTTTCTCTGTGATCACCGAGACATGACATCTGCACTCCTGTGGATGTGTGCATCAAAACCGACACATGGTTTCCCCTGATGTCTGGTAGCGGTCGCAACAGTGCTGCAGCTCTTGCTGAGGAGGGCAGTAACATGGGCATGTATCCACAATACTCATAATACCTGAAAAATACTAAGCATTGTCATTCTGTCAAATTTGCTATAAACATCCAAGGGGACTGACAGAAATAAAAAGAATTAAGGTGAATAGACTGGTAGACTGATATGTAATATGCTTTTCTTTTAGACAGCCTGGGCAGAACTGCTATAAGCAACAGAACAGTAGACATTTACTCTGAGATGATAGCACCATGTTTCACTTTATATTTTTAAGGATCTGGAATGCAAGCTTTAAACACTGCAGCACTTTACTCTTGCACCTTGTTTTTGCCTTTATCAAACCTGTACTAAATAACGGTGTATATTGCACACTACTGGTAATGTGCTTCTCAGTTTTTCACAGCCGCTTTTGAAAGTGTGTATAGCTTTACACTATCCTCAACTGTGGCCACATTTTCTTGCCTGTTAAACTGTTTGTTTATGGTGATGATGCTGATCACATTCAGCCAGTATAATTCAAGAATTCAAATCCAATGGAGCTGGCTAAACATTGAAGTAGGTGAGAACTGGGTTTTCTAATTGCACACCAGGTAATTGGCTGGAGACCTGCTCTGAGTTCATTGCAATGTGAAAAAGATTCTCCAATAAATATAGATGCTATGTAAACTATATGTGACTGACAATAACCAAAGTAACTCAAATCACTTCTGCATTCCACAGCTTTCCTCTAATGGTCTTTTGAAAGGACATTTTAGGCTTTTATGACAGATTAGTGGGCAATGACATAGGTCCATTAATCCTCTCCTCTGGGCTCAAAAGTTGAAGATGAAGCTTCTTAATCAAAACTACAGAAGTTTAAAGATACATTATCTTAATTCATTAATTTCCCTG
Organism: Scopus umbretta; assembly: GCA_013400535.1. Taxonomy (NCBI): domain Eukaryota; kingdom Metazoa; phylum Chordata; class Aves; order Pelecaniformes; family Scopidae; genus Scopus; species Scopus umbretta. The sequence goes on along the minus strand of VZTL01049831.1, from coordinate 4,742 downwards.
TTGTTCATGTCCAGTGCACTGGAAAAAACACACCTTGTTTCGACATGCATCACCACCAGTGCTAATGCTCTGTTTCCAACATTGCCTTGGTGATGAGTGAAGTTTACAAATTAGACAAAGCTGGAAATGAAGTCTCCTGAAACAAAGCTACCATCTCTTCCTGTGAATCCTGTTAGAATAAACTAATAGAACTATTGAACTAATCAAAATCCAGCCAGAAAAACAAATATGACAAAACTTCTAAACCCCAGAGAGGCCCTTAGCCAAACCAAACCTTGGCACAGCACAGACCCAGACAGTAACAGGCAAGAAGTTTCAGCGGCAGACAGAACCAATCTTCCAGCCTGAACTCTTTTTATCTTCTGGGGGAATATGGATCTCAGTCAACACTTTGAGTCAGTCCTCAGACTATTTCCAGTTTAAGTTCATTACCCTGTTCCCACTGATTTTGACAAGCTCCTTGTGGGTGCAGAGTCATCCCATGTCACGGGACCAGCAGGGCTCACAGAGGCACAAGGTCATGCAGAAAAATAGGTTCCAGCAGGCCTCTGAGAAACAAACTCTACAACTGGACAGAGACAGTTTAGGTGACCATAGGGTTGTCAGTTTGCTCTTGTCTATCTTGTCTAACTTGTCAGCAACTGAAGAATTACCAGGGGAGGAAGACGAGAAGAGGGAGAGATGATGAAGCTCCTCCTTTCACCTATGAGCATCACTGCCATGGCCACATCACTCTGTAACTGTCTCATTGCAGTTATGCCCATGTCCTTTCTGCAGCGGTCTCTGTTTTCTTTCTGCTGTAACACAGCTGGAGAGAGCCAAGCCTGTTCTTTGTGAAAGAAGAACGTGGAGGCCATGCTGAGAGCACATATAGCACCCCTTTTTTACAACTATCATAAAACAATCCTGAATATCAACTCTTAGTCACAATCCATCTCAAAACCTCTTTTATAAACCAAGCAAACAGCAGGCACACTATTGCACAGCAGATCGTTCATGCTGTCACACATGCCGTGACCTGTGAAATGCCAGCTCCAGCACAGAATGAACAAATGCCCTGTCCATGGAAGTACAGTATACCTATAAGGCTTTCTGAAACACAGCTCTGCCCCAGAGGGGTACAGCTGTCTGCCATTGGGAACACATCATTCATTAGAATTTATAACTTATTTACAAATTCTGATATCACAGCAGTAATGATTTCATACTTGAGCTGAAAGTTCAGGTCAGAGCCTGTAGTCTTCTGCATATGGATTAATCGACACAGATTAACTGAAAGAGTACCTCAAATTCAATTTCATGGTGCTATTGCTACACACCTCTGCTTTTCTTCAAGCATGTTTTATATTCAGCAGCAATCTTTGTAAGCTATGTCTACTTTAATTAGATTAGACAGATAAATCCTGACAAAACCAAAATGCTTTTGTCATTTAAAAACACTTTTGAGCCAGAGATTAATTTATAAAGATCCAATAATCTAACAAGACAAGTTTCATACTTCACAGGGTCTTATACTGTATTTGATTCTGACAATGTTTGCTATATCCTCTTATACTCAAAGGTCAAATATGTAAATCATGGCCCAGTGTAATAATTTCTTGCTTTGCTGGCAGCTGGCATGTGGCAAACAGATGCTGAAGTCCAGCTGTTTAAATCCTCGATCAGCCATTTAAGTTGAAACCCAGCAGTGAAACGACTAAGAGGTATGTTTTCAGAGTAGCATGCCAAACTGTACCCCAGGGATTCTGACTCAACTTGAAATACTAAAAGACTCTGAACCCCTTCAATATGTAAAGAATACAACATACAGATGTTGCTTTATAAGGAAAATGCATTACATATGACTCACAGATTAAGCTAGAAAGATAATAAAATGTTGGGTTTGACCCTAAACATAAGGCTAGAAAATTAAAGTTAAGGTTTGCCTCTTTAATTAGCATCAGTGATGACTATGTGAAGGGATCAGATGTCCTGCAGGCTCCAGCTGCACAAAACTGAATTTCTGAACCCATGGCCCTTTAGCGTCACCCAAGAGCAATGCACACCACAGGTTAAATTTACAAGAGTTAGCAATGGCCAAACCTCCACTGACACTGAAAGGAAAAACTATGCTGGCCTATACTCCTTCTGGAAAACCCTCCCCACAGAGATTGGCCCTAGGGTGCTGAAAAGGCACAGGTACCAGTACAAACCCAAGGGCCACAGTCCAACAGTTACCAGTTTTCCTGCTTTGGGTGATATTCTCTGGACAGCATGGAGAACTCTGGCAGAACTAGCAATGTGTCTTTAAAAAGATCGGTGACAATGACAGCTTCTGTACATCACAGATTCACAGTCTTTTTCAACTGAGAAATCACCTCATTTTTTTTAACCCAAGGAGCCACAGTGTTGACAGATTGCTTAAAATTGTCTAATCTGTTCTTTTCCCCCATTTTAGTTGTTTGATTGCATGTGCAGGACTGTGTCCATACAAAGGTTTCCCAAACCTCTTTCTAATACATAAGAAACAAGCAGTGACTCTGGGCTGAATAACAAAGATTTTGCCCACTCGGTCTCCCTGCCTGACCCAAGGACAATTTTGGAATGAGAAGGATTCTCCACATCACAGGAATGTGGGAACTTCAAACCATGGTCCAAGGAACCCTGCTTTGGGGTTTGGTCTTCTTGTCATCATCATCAAGCGGTTTTATCACTGAAGCCATTAGGCACTGAATCTTCATACATGCCTAAAGAAGGCTCGTGGCATTTCATCCAGAGATGGCCCTATTCAGAATCTCTCCTTTGCCCAACCTGTTTGGCACATGGAAGTAGGAAATTACTAGGGGCACTAAACACAGCTCCTCGCTCCTTGTTACCCTGTCTTCATCACTGAAGAGAAGGACCCCAGCTTCTCTGAACACCACACGGAGGCCAGCTTAAAAGAGTTGCATACAAGGATAGGTAATGTCTCAGGGTGCCCTTCCCTCCAAATTCTTATCATATGGCGTCACATTTAATTAGGGCTACTGCTGGGGAGATGTCAGGTGCACTAACGTTGCATCAGCGAATTGTTCATCAATACTCAAGAAATTGCTAGCCTGTGAGACAAAACTCTAGTGTCCAGCTACCAGAACAACACAGGCAGTCAGAGCAAGAGATCCAGACTCAGCCTTTGACTGACGTGGCTATGACAACCCTATCCTGATAAGCTGCGACAAATGGAGTAAAGAATTTTCCTGGACATAGACAGATTTGACATGTTCAAAAATGACTTGTTTCCCTAATTTCTTAAACATCTGATCATCCCTGAAGGAAGATAAATGTTGGAACGGATTTTGCCTGGTCTTTGTTTTCACCTCATTATAGCACTCCCAATTATAAAACTTCATTCCAAACCCACATTTTTCCCTAGTGTCCCTTCTCCTCTGCAGGTGTGAGTCAGAGCAGTGCACTTCATGCCAGCCACCTTCTTCCATGGTCTACAAAATGTCAGTCCGCTGCCATTACAAGGTGCCAAAACAGACAGTACACACCTTGCTTCTCAGCATCATACTGATGTTTACTGCAGTCTGTAAAAAATACCTCTCCTGTATGCGTTTGGTATTCTCCAGGCAAAGAAAGTGAAGTTACACTGCTTAATTTCCATTTTTTCTCACATCAGAGACTAGGTAAGCATTTTTTCTGAAGACAGCATGTCTTAGGTAAGTAATAATAATGGAGAGTCCCAGAGGAGAGAAGACAGTATCTTAGTAACACTGGTCATGAAATGACAACTGCACCAGGAAAGGGCAGTTCCCTGCTCTTGAAAGCAAAAAAATATTCCTTTCCATTTCCCCAATAGCAGAATATAATCTTTTGAACAATGCTGCCCTGTTCATAACCAAATTCTTTTGTACGCAGACATTGTGTCTAGACAGCCTTAGAAAAACTGTCTCTACTTAACATCAAGGGGTTGGGTTTTATTGTATGTGCTTAAGTGTTTAACTGTATGCTCACGTACTGTTCACAAATACCGCAGCATAAATTTATTCCGTTTCCCTCTGGAGCTGATGGGTGCATCATTGCAAGACATGCAGGAAGCAAACTGGGATCACACATTCTCTCTGAAGTTTATACGCATAAAATCTTTCTAGAGGTCACCCAGCTAATATACACACAACAATAGATGATATTAGTAGGATAAATTTGCTGCAGGAAGAGGAAATGAGTCCATATCACTCCTGTTAGTACTGACCAGTTTCCCATACAGGCACAGCAGATTTGTCCAATCTCCTCACAGATCTTTATTTTACTTTTAGTGACAGCCACAAGACTTCCATCATTGTCTCTGGCAGGAAGAGAATTAAGTCCTGCAGTTTACAGAAGATCCGTATTTAATATGTCTCATCATGTTTCTGTACTTAGAAGAGGGAAGATCTCCATCATTCAAGCAAGTATGAGTGTACCCAAGGTAAAAATAATAAAATATTCTCTTTTTTTTTTTTAAACTTAGCCATGGATAGAGAAACATGGGGTTTATTTTTGAGATTAAAACAGAATCCCGTTCTGCAGAGGGACAAACTCTGTTCCGGACTAACACACACCTTTTTTCTACCTATCCTCCCCTCTATGCATCTGATTGATTTTGGGTCATGACTGACTTGCTATGTTCAGGTCTTTCACATCCTCGTGTTAGCAGAGAGAGGATGTCTTTCTTCTAGAAGAGGCAGGTGACAGGCATGACTTCACCTGTGTCATGGTTATTTGAAATAAAGTAAAATAAT
>VZTL01049830.1:26209-40374 GCA_013400535.1 Scopus umbretta | reverse complement strand
CCTGGATTGCCTACAGCTCACCATGTTACTTTTCCAGCAGATGTCAGGGTGGTTTAAGCCTGCCAGTAGGACGAGAGTCTTCAAGTGCAAAGAAAGCCTCCTGGAGTTGGAGGAAGAAGGCTTCATCAGTAGACTTCTCTTCATCAGGCAGCCTGTAGTAGACACCAGCCACAAGGTTCCCTTTGTTGCTTCTGTCTCTGATTGTTGCCCATAAGTTTTCGACCCGCTCATGGCTATTCTTCAGGGGTGGCTCTTCACACTGTATCAATTTCTTGATGTAGAGGGCAACGCCTCTGCCTCTCCTTCCTCACCTGTCCCTTCTGAACAGCCTGTAGCCATCGATAGCCACAGTCAGTCATGGGATTTGTCCCACCAAGTTTCAGTAATGGCGATCAGGTCATAGCTTTCTAACAGCATGGTAGCTTCCAACTTCTCCTGTTTGTTTCCCATGCTGTGTGCATTCGTGTAGAGGCATTTCATCAGGGTTGTTGGCTGTGTCACCTTCTTAGTGGAACACCCCTTGTTTCCCTTATGGTGTTTCACGGAAGTTTCCTTGTTAGCTCCTGCTGCCTCAAGAGCGCCCAGCACATATCCACAAGACTTTGGCTGTGCTGCAGATTAAATTAAAGCAGATACTTTGCTTCAATATTTTGTGTTTTGAAGATGGCTGCTATTTTTGGTATCCAGACTTGGAAAGTGATAAATAATCATGTTTTTCTGTAGCTAATGGCCACTGTTTTAGAGTTTTCTCTTAGGTTGAGATAAAGGGAGAAATGGTGATAGAATAGAGAAGTACAGATGAAAAGAAACAATAAAGTTGCACATTTCTGATCTCCATTGGTTTGGATGAGGAATGGTGGGAACATTATGTTTTATGTACAGAATGTGAATCAGACCTTAACACCCATTCTACTGTACCAAACAGGAGATTGAAAATATAAAAGCTGTCATACGGAAAGTGCTTGGAGCATTAGAATGCCAATATGTGTTCTGGCAAAAGAAGCAGGCTACACAGCTATGTGCTGCACTGGCAAAAGCTGTAAAACCAAATAAATAAATCTGTTTTACGTACATGCGTGTGCACACACACACACATACGTATGCTTGTGTGAAACAGAGCTGGGCAGAATAGCTGTGCAGGATGGTTCTTAGCTGAGCTGCCTTTTCACTGTTGTTAAATGTGTAGTCCCAGCCTGCCTATTGCTGGTTTTGATCTTTGCATTATGTGCTGGCAGTTGAAAGACTGAAGAAGAGCAAAAGAAAATGTATTAAAATATGTTGAGCTGCAGTGATAGCAGCAGTGATGCTTCCTGGACCTTCACCGTCTTGGGAGACTGTAGAGGTTTCCAGGAACAACCATGTAGCCTGATCTGAGGCATATCTAATTACATGTTTCTAAGATAAAGTGGGAGGCTCTGTGTGCAAGATCGCTCATTACTCTGCCCAAGCCGTAGTGCATGAATGCAGGCATTTGCATGGGCTGTCTTCTGCATTTGTAATTGACTGTTTTGGTTGAAAAGCCAACTATCTCTTTTAGAAATTATTTCTAGTGTGCATAGTTCCAAGGGAGTCTATATGGCATATATATGCTGCTTTATCAGCTCTTTCTTCCCTCAGGTCATGCAACTTGGACACTCACCACCTGGACACTCATAAGTCTATGGGGCCGGATGGAATCCACCCGAGTGTGCTGAGGGAGCTGTCAGAGGAGCTTGCCAAGCCACTCTCCATCATTTATCAGCAGTCCTGGTTAACAGGGGAGGTCCCAGACAACTGGAGACTTGCTACTGTGACGCCCATCTACAAGAAGGGCCATAAGGAGGATCTGGGGAACTATAGGCCTGTCAGCCTGACCTTGGTGCTGGGGAAGATTATGGAGCACCTCGTCTTGGGTGTGCTCAATGGGCATGTTCAGGACAACCAGGTGATCGGGCCCAGCCAGCATGGGTTCATGAAAGGCAGGTCCTACTNTCGTGCCCCTGTACTCGGCACTGGTGAGGCTGCACCTCGAATACTGTGTACAGTTTTGGGCCCCTCACTACAAGAAGGACGTTGAGGTGCTGGAGTGTGTCCAGGGGAGGGCAACAAAGCTGGTGAAGGGTCTGGAAAATAAGTCTTATGAGGAGCGGCTGAGGGAACTGGGGTTGTTTAGTTTGGAGAAGAGGAGGCTGAGGGCAGGCCTTCTTGCTCTCTACAACTTCCTGAAATGAGGTTGTAGTGAGGAGGGTGTTGGTCTCTTCTCCCAAGTAGCTAGTGATAGGACGAGAGGAAATGGCCTCAAGTTGCATCAGGGGAGGTTTAGACTGGATATTAGGAAAAATTTCTTTACTGAAAGAGTGGTCAAACATTGGAGCAGGCTGCCCAGAGAGGTGGTGGAGTTCCCATCCCTGGAGGTGTTCAAAAAACGTGTAGATGTGGCCCTCTGGGACATGGTTTAGTATTCATGGTGGTGTTGGGTTGACAGTTGGACTAGATGATCTTAGAGATCTTTTCCAACCTTAACCATTTTATGATTCTGTGATTCTGTGAACTTTCTTTTACTGTAACTGTTTACTGGTTTTTGAAGAGATGGGGCCAGCACAGCTAATTTCCTTGGAAGTGGAGTCAGCTCAAGTGGAACCAAGCTGAAGGGGAGCACTATCTGTGTTACAGTCAGCTCATTAGATGTAGAAAAAGCTGAATGTCAGGGTTTATTGTGGGGTTCAAATAGTTGTGCTTTGTGTATCCCTGTCTGCAAGACAAAGTACTTTAAATAATTTTATGCTTTTTGGGTGGTAAAGGTGGGAGACGATCTGAGGAGAGGAGAGTGCAGGTGTGAAAGATTGGTGATTTGCCTGAAATCACCTAGGAACCTAATGGCAGAATCACAAGAGGAATGCAGACCCCATGAGACCTAGTCTGTGCTTAGTATAATTTATTTTCATTGCTCAGAGTGTACTCGAACTTAAATAGCAACTGGAGGAGGAAATACACGCTCTCATTTAGTCTCAGTTTGTAGTCTGACACATAGTGTACCACATCTAGCAGTGGCTGCCATTATTTAATGTTTGGTCCTTTTTTGGTGTATATGTGCCCTTTCAAAATGTTTCAGGATGGAAATAGATTTGTACTTGGTCCTCGTTTCACCTGCATTGATAAAAGCTTGAAGAATTTCAGCCTGCATCTTGGCCTTCCCAAAAGACTTTTTTCTGGGCCTTGGAGAGACGTTTGCAGAAGAAGAAATAGCGAGGAATGCAAAGCATGTTGGTAGAAGTTGTGACAGACATTTCATACCCAGGGCAGTATTTCTGGAAGAGTCATTCAGCAATTCCAAGCCTCTTTAACATAACAAAATTGATGATAATTAGTAGTGTCCATGGTATCTGATTGCCTTGGAATCATCAAATCATTAGATATTACACTCACCACTCTGTGAGATGGGAAGCCATTATCTGTATTACACAAAGAAGAGAATAAAAGATGTAATAAATTAAGCAACTTGTTCAAAATCACACAGAGAATCATTAACTGAAGATGGCTTGAACCCAGGTGTCCTGAATCCTAACCCCATGTCTCATTCACTACGCCATCCTTCATAGCAGTTCATTGTCTCCTGTCATAGAGGGCTTTGCCTTGAGGGCTTATGTGCTCTAGCCTTTTTGTAACAAAGCTGGTCCAGTAAAAAGATTATTTCTTCTTGGGTGAATCTGCTCTTTCAGTAATCAGCTTTTTCTTTTGGACATAAGAAATATTTTTGAGTTAGATTGATACATATATGCAGGAGGAGCATGAGAGAAATGCATGAACGCATGTAAACATCAGCCCATGGGAAATGAGTAAGTGCTCCACACCTTGCTGAGAGTAATTTAAAATAACATTGCCCTCACTATAATTCATCTCATTGTTCCAATGAAGCACACTAGTATGAGGTGATATCAATAATTTAAACAGTCTTACTCCTCAGCCTTCTTCCTCTTCAGTAGAAGGATTAGTGCTGAGCAGAACACCACTGTTTTAGCTTTTGAAGGCTTTAATTGGTGGTTCAAAGAGTATGACCTCATTCACTCATACAGCATTTTTCGTTCATTCTCTGTTCTCTTCATAAGTTGCTTAGAGTTCAAGTTTTCTTATTTTTCAGGATTTTTCCCCCCAAAATATTTATGAGTAGTTTGGTATATAAAGGATTGGAAAATTGCTATACTGTCATCTCCCCCATTATCCATTCAGGTCCAAAGCCAGTCGAATAGCTTAGAGCAGTCCTGTAGTTTTGTGCAGAACTGAATTTCTCGATACCTACAGAAGTGGTGGTTAGAGTCACGTAATCTTCGCTTTGCTTCAGTCCTTTCTGGCACCCTTGTTTCACTCCTGCTTCGCAGTTTTCTCTACCTTCATTGCAGTATCTGAAAGGGACCTTTGTTGTTACCCTATTCCAGATATCTCTTGAGCAGAAAAAAAAAAAAGTGAAGATCATTCCATACAATATCAAGAGAAGAATAAAATATTTGAAAATCACTTCCTGTAATGGTCAAAATAAAGCTTGAACAAAAATCCACAGGTTTGAAAACACAGAACCAAATTCAATTATGTGAACTAGTATCTCTTTATTGATTTCAGGCATGCCATCAGTTGACCTGTATCAATTGTAACTATCAAGCACTTTAATGTTGAATTAATTTTGTAGAGTAGCACATCCTTATTGCATCCTGGAATTAAGTACCATATGAAAATTCCATGATGCTAGTGGATGTCATTTTTCTAATGTTTGCAAAAAAACCCAAGAGTTTAGACACTGACCGCTACTGTCCTGCTCCCCAACTCTAACCCTAGGCTTGAATTTATAGAAGAAATATTTTGATGCCTAAAACCCAGGATAAAAGTATGTAATGATTTTACATTAATCCTTGGCTTACTGTAAAAACTTAACAACAACATATATGGGTCTTAGGGAAATTTTCAGACCTTTCCATCGTGGTATCATAAAGTATTCCTAGCTTTAGCTGTCAGTATAAACTAGGTACCAATTAGTACTCCAACATTCAAACTATGTTATACAAATAACATCTTTGTACCTTCGAAAATGGAACAATAATTCCAGTTTTTTGTACCCTGCCATACTGAACCTTAATTGTAGGTGTGAGTATAAGCTAGATAACAGCCTTATTACTCAAAATTAGTGGTCAGGTGTTTTAAAAAAAAAAATCTTCTGACACCTGCCCTCATCTTTCTTCTGAGAACCTGGGAAAATTTAGTAATAATTCACACTATACTACCCAGTTCCAAACCCTAATTGTAAATTTTTCAACATAACTTCAAATTCCTATAGCTGACCCAAATTTGTTACTCCAGTCTGCTGTTGTCAGCTTTCCGTTCCACTTGCTACTTTGTATCGTGCAAAGGGGAAGAATGACTTCAGCTTTGTAGTTCTTACTTTCCAAAACCCCAGTGCTAACCCTAAGATTTAGTAGTTGTTGCTACCTGAAAATTATTAACAAGGCATTCAGAGTCAAAATACCCACTTTTAATTTGTCTGTGCTGCCCCTTGGAAAGTCGAGCAGTAATGCCAGGTGAGCAGCCCCTGTGACCTGGAACCCTAACCGCCAGAAGCTACTGAAATCTAGCTATGCTGGCGCTTGGATTGCTGTCACAACCCTGGACCAATGCATCAGTTGTATTCTGGTGTTTTCATCTTAAGTGCTAAGAATTTGCAGTTCCGTAAGTCTACAGCTGACAAAACTGATTGATTTGTACCATAGCTTTCTGGGTTAGGGAGCAGTTTGTTCTAGCGTATACAGAGCAGAATTACTGATCTGTGGGGGCCTTTTTGGGGTTTGGGTGGTTTATGGTTTGGGGTTTTTTTGCTTATTTATGCAAGTTATGGATTAGTAAGCAGAGGTCACTATAACCCAGTAAGTACTATTCTTGATTTTGGTCTAAAATAAATAATTTAAAATGTAAAAACCTCGTTAGTGCATCTATCTTGCTTATGCAGACGGGGTTAGGAATGAACCCCTGGGAAGCAGCCTTGGATTCCTTTCCAATAGCTGGATATTAAATGTGAGGAAGTCTGGAGTAATAATTTTATCTCTGTTCTTCCTTTGCTTACTAACTCAGTTCTTGCATGTTCTCTCTCCCTTTTTCTTTGGTATCTCATTGTCTCAGGATTTCTTTCTCCTCCCTCCCCAGTTTACCATTTTTTTTTCTTGGCTTTAATCAGATACCACTGTCATCTCTCTTTCACTCGCTTCTTTGTGTCCTTGCTCGACTGCTCTTACCTTTTCTTTGCTTAACCCATCCCACCAACTCCATCCCTGCCCCTCCAACGAGCTGGATCTGGAAAGACAGGAAGGAAGTGATTCTGTGAGCTCTTCCAAAAGATGCTGCTGCTGGCAGGGATTTGAACTTATAAAGAAGGGAATGCCTTTTCTTGGGACGTAAGGAGAGAGCTACTAGGTATAAGGATGCAGGAGTGGAAGAGAGCACTCTTCCTGGTGTGGAGAGGCTTGGAGAGGTCTTTTACGACAGAGGTGAGATGAAATCAAGCTGACAGTCCTGTGCACCAAGTGGGCTCATGGTAGTGCTGATTATGTGTAGGAAATGGGATCTTGCTTTCACTATCAGCCATGCTTTACTTGCATGGAGCTTAACCAAAATTCTTTTGATCAGTATGAGTCCTTCCTTTGTTGGCAGTGGTCCTTGGATGAGATCTGTGGCTTTGGATTCTGGTGGCATTTTAATGTTTAAAATTTTGTGGTCCTTCTTAAGAGAGCAGGCAGCCTCAGATTTTAAAATTTGTATATTAAGTGAGGTTGGTTGAGGTCAGCAGTGGCTTAGAGTATCTATCATCAAAGACAACTCTGCTTTGGGAGTGAGGTCACTGAATCAGAAGGCAGCACTTTTTACACAGATTCAGAGTGACAATCTGATATAGGAGCCACAGTACTTTAAATGACAGGTCGAGCTGAGGCACTGTATTCATGAGCATCAAAAGGTAGGGTAACTTTGCTGGTGAGTTAGTAACTTCAGTATCCAAAGGGAGTCTGTTCTGCCTGGTCAGACTCCCTCCCTCAGTTTCCTGCATGTGGTAGCCTTTGATCCCAGTTTTTAAATGACCATGTTATATTGCAGTACGGTTAAATAATTGCCATGCTTCATCCCAGTGATGGGAACACTTTGTTGTCTAGGGAATTGTGTGCATAGTGACTTATAAACCAGTATGTTAATCCTGTTAATGCTTGTGTGAATTCTCTAATTTTGACAGTGTTGCATTGTCATATGGTAACAGGATTGCATGGGTGACCCAAGTCTGTAGCTTGAGGTGAACTTTGTCATATTTTCAAATGCTATGATTAGTTAAGGATCTGTTTTCCACGAAATTGTAATACAATTGTGGTTCTCCTCAGGTTGTAGATATTGCATTGTGCCATGTTTTTTGCAAAAATAGCTAGAGATGAAAGCCCAAGCACAAAGACTTAACTCGAGTCAAGAACAGGATCAGTTTCACTAGCAAGTTAGCAGGGGAGCTTACAGCATCCTCAGTAATAGCAACAATAATAATTCTTTACACTTATGTTAGCATTTTTATCTGGAGTTTATGAATAGTTTTATAAAAATAGTACATTCTCCAGATTACAAATGGAAGAGCAGAAGGTTTAAATCCTTGAGGTAAGAGTGACTAGAGACACCTTGGAGGAAAAAGGTATTACCAAAAATATCTGTCACTTTGTGTTTCTCCCCACCCCATAAAACATGCTGTTAGTCTAATCCAGTCTAACTTTGCATTCTCTCCACACTTAGGTCTGTGTCACAGCTGGTCTAAGCTGGTGTAATTTCTCTGAAGTTGGTGGTTTTGTCTCTACCACTTGTCTCTTGCCTATGTTTTTCAGTTAACTTTCCTCAAGGTAATTTCCATTTCATTTGTATGTTTATTTTGGCACCGTTTTTGTGCTTCATCTCTGTTAGTTTGTTTGAACAGCTTGGAAGGGTGTATTTTGTTTAGATTTAAGAATCCATCCAAGGTTTGTTTTAGAGGGAGGTAACCTGTAGGCACGCTGCCTTTGAATCCATCTTTGCCACCATCTCACAGGGGAGATGTGCCCCTGTCTCCTTTTCCGTGCCCTTGTCTCCTTTTCCTTCCCTCTGCAGGCTCCAGCAGAAAGGATCCCATTTGTGTTTCCCCCTCTCATGTCTGTATGTTTTGTTCCTAGTGCAGATGCAGATGGTTGGTTAGTACTGACAGGCTTTGCAAAGACATCTTTGGATTTCACACGGGTTTGAATGCTAATGAAAGGTTTGTTGTTTCATTTCTGAGTCTTATAAGTAAACAGTTCCACCGTTGATGCGTTCAGAGGAGGAAGTTGCTAATTATGTGTTCTGCCTCCCCCCTCCCCTTTGGGACCTGTTTCTCCCTCCTGGTTAGGTGCTGTTGACACAGCAACCAAACATTGTGTCTTGCTTGAGGGTGTATTCATACACCTGTGTGTTTAGGTGGAGATGTATAAAAAGAAACTCTGTGAGATGTCAGGAGCTGGAAGTCTATCCAAAAGCACTGTTAGTAAGGTGTTTGAATGAAAACACTGCAGAGGTCTATAGTAGGTGGCAACTTTGTTCCTTGCATGTGGTAACACAGGAGGAAGTCTCTTGGATTGTTTTTATCTGAGATTTCTTATAATGGATTGAGAACTTCCTGTAGCCTTTCACAGATTCTCCAAGTGCTGACTTTGCCCTAAACATTCCTGCAGTGTCAAAACATTGTAGGGGCGTAGGAACAGGAAAGATATTTGCCATCTGAATGGAAATGCAACACTGACACAGAAGTGTTCTCTTTTTGTACCAGGCTTCACTAGTTGTTGCAGTTTTAAGTAATTGCTTTAGCATAATCCAAATGTCAGAATATTATAGTAATAACCTTGGCTTTTCTTACTGCTTAATCTTTTCATCAAGCTATGAAAACCGGTAATGAAAAATGAAATAGGAACCTTGTCCCCTCACTGTCTCGATGTAATCTTTGATCTGGAAAGAGGTCACACAACAAAACCTTAATTCTTGAATTTCCAGTTCCCAGAAAGATCGAGTTTGGGGAATTTAATTTGCCTCCTGTTGTCTCTATGCCACCTTATCTTCACACATTTTGTAGGAAGTTGTTAGGCTGCCCCGATTTTCATACTGGCACATCGCCAGTTATATGAATAGCCTTTGTATCTTTGCGGCCAAGAAGGTTCAGGGAAAAGAAGGTAAATATTCCAAGACTGACTGATGTATGGACAAGTTATGCAGCACTGTGGCAGTAGAAACATGTACTGAGCTACTTCCAGTAGCTCATTAAAGCTGTTCCAGTGAGACAAGGGGTCTTCTAATATCCTGCTGACATTAGAAATGTGCTTCAGCACTTCACACAGAGAGTTCCTAAATATACTCAGAACAATGACTTTAATAGTAATTCTTTTATGTAGCAGCTGTTAAAGATAGTTCTCAAAGCATGCAAAATGGAAAGCAAATACCATTAATTCTGTTCCACAGACAGATGAACTGACTTGTGGAAGGGAAGTGAATTACAAAGATGATGCAGCAGGCCACTTGACACAAACATGTGAATAAAGCTTAGGTCTCAGGTCTGGGGTCCTGTGCCTACAGACAGTGCCACATTGCTCTGCTAAAGGTGAGCATATGAAACCAGAAGGTTATAAGGTCTATTTTTCTGTAGCTTGGATATGTATGTTCTTAACCACTGTCACAAACAGGCAATCATACAGCCCTTTCTGATACATTCAGTGTGGTTTTGGGTTGGATACATATCTCTCAGCATTGCTCTTGAAGGTGCTGTGTACCCAGACTCTGTTCCAGATTCCAGGATGCTGGCACATGACTCCACAGAGATCAACAGGCCGTGTACATCAACCATCGACATCAGCCTAAAAAAGCTCTGAATTTGGCCGATCCTCTTAAGTAGCAGAGCAGCACTGCTGCTTGTTCTGTCAGCCAAAAGTATCAGTTTGGGGTCTGAAGAATGGCAGTCTTCCAGTTCCTCAGCAAGTCTGGACAAGGTGCTATTAAACTGAGTGTATCAAATAGTTGGAAGAACAGAGTCCTTAAAGAGCAGAGTGCAGACACACTATAAAGTGATCCATTTATATCAGAGAGCCACACCTGTAACAATACAGTGCCTCTGGAAGCTACTAGTCATGGCTACTCTCCTATTTAAAGCACGTGACAGAGATGGATTCTGCAGTAAAAATTTCCTCTAATCACTTAATAAAAATTCTGTCCCATACATCTTTCCTTTTGTACTTTTTAAAGCATTGTGTTTGAATTTTGTTGTCTGAGGGTTAATTCCAAGTGAAAAATAACTTACTGAAGGTCTTTGGAAAGTCAGGCATATAGTACTGCGGGCAACTACTGTGCAAGTTTCTCTGCATGCTATTCTGTCAAATGTGTGCTGCCCCCTGGACCTGCAAAATCTCTTCTGGTTATCTGCTCTGTGCCTTTCTGCTCTGTAGCAATAATGACTACTCACACTGAAGTATATAATGCTGCTATGGGAAAGATACCTATCCAGCTATCTGTCTGTCTTTGAGGGGGGATTGGACTAGGTCACCTTTAAAGGTCCCTTCCAACCCAAACCATTCTACTATATGTACGCACCTTCCAGGCTGCCGGTCAGTGCCTTCGAGATGCATTTGAATTGTCTCCTATGGCAAATTTGAATCCAATGTTTCTATAGCAAAAGATGGAAAAGAAAACATTCAGTTTTCAGATATTTCAGGGTTTCTGCTTTTGTCACCGGGTTGTGTCGATATAGACAATGAATAGTGTGTTTGCAGTGCTAGTGTGTCCATGCCAACCTCAGCATAGCTGCTGGGGCTAGTGGGGTGATGAGAATATGGTTTTGTGGACTGTGCTATGGTCATACTTTCATTATTTTATTTAAATGTAGCAACACTAGATCTAGACGAACAGTGAGATATCGCAGCCCGCAAAATCCGTAAGTTACAGCTTGAATCCATTTGCTTATTCATCGTCATCCTTTTCTATACTTCTGTGAAGTCTAGTTTGATATGTGATGACCTGTTCTGTTTTCTCCTTTAAGCAGTTATAGCCTTATACAAATGTGCATGTTATAACCGAATAGATGTTGATAGCTTTATAGAAGAGAATCAGATTAAATACATTGTTCATGGCAAAGGAATACAGAAGGCATTAGTTCTTTCAGGAGTCTACATGAGACTGTTTAATCAAGGACAGCTGAGTAGAGTTAGCCTGTACAGCTTTGTCACTGGTAGATCCTTTCATGCAGTGATATTTTTATAATGATGTTGCTTGCAATAAAAGAAGCCTGATAGTATTGGAATAAATCTCTCTGCCTGACTGGTCCTCAAAGAATATTGCTTGATTCTTGTAGTTGATAGGAAGGACAAAATTAAGTGATCGTCAAAATACAAGCTCAGTCTGATGCCAGTGTTTTAAATTAAAATACACAGTTTAGTTGGCATAATTGGGCCTCTCTCCATGCTTTTGTGCATAAGATGCTGCCTGCTCAGCAAAAACTGGCAGTTTCAGAAAAGAAAACAGTTAGGTTACTCAGGTACTTACCCATAGAGAAGTATGGAGCTCTGGAAGAGCCAAAGCAAGAGGCTTCACTTAGAACATTTTAGCCTCTGCTATGGTATGTGTACTGGCTCCAGAGATACCTGGTGGTGACCTGGAGAGGAACCTAGCTACAAGATTTTTATGCAGAACATCTATTTAGTCCTATGGAGTCTCGTAGGGAAGTTTAAATGTTCAAAGTCCCTTGTGTTGTACATGGGTGGTGAAATAACCACACCATTGCTGGTAAAAAGTGTAGTCAGGTGTCATGAACACTCCCTCGATTTTATAACAACAGCAGCCTTTTTAAGTGCCTGTCTGGTTTGAACAGCTGAGGGCTTGATCTATGGATGGTGCATTTCATATCAAAGAAACACCTGTGGAGTGAGCTCAGTGTTCGTGTATTAACTTTCTATTTGGTCTAAATTAATGGTTGTCATTAAAATGTGGTTTGGAAGCAGATTACCCAAAATTAATACATGAAGCACCACAGGTCTGCTGCTTCTTCCTCTGGAGGATTTCAAGTTCTACTTCTTTCCCTCATTTTCCCTTCAAATCTTTCCTGGAAATTATACCATTATTTAAAAAAGAACAACAAAGACTTGAAACAAAACAAAACCCAAACCCCTTCTGACTCATTTCAGCAAAATAACTGAAGAGACGTGCCATATTTCTGTATACGTCAGTGAGCACTTGCAGGAGAACTATTGCACATCATGTCATGGTAGGGGAGAAAGTAGTTTATAAAATTCCCGTCAGGAAGGGGAATAGGTCAGCACTAGAAAGCTCTTCTGGTGAATTATGAGAGGATGGGGCAGGGTGAGAGAGAGGCAAGTGGCTTGGAATGAGAAATGCAAAACAGATTTTGAAACAAAATTAAAAAAGAATGAATAAAAACAAGGCAAAGTCCATTGGGGGATTCTGTGCTGCATTTTCTGTATGTGCTGGAGTATTAAACATCTTCAGGCCGCGCTAATGATGTTGATAACAAGCCTGATCTTTTGATGTTTCTGAAAACATCAAAGCAAAGGTCCTGGAAAGCCCCAGTTCATCAAAATCCAAATCCCAGACAAAAATATTTTTTTTTGTTTGGTTTAATAGGTATGGATGTTTTATTACACTTAATTTTATGTTTCCAGGGGCTTTGGGAAAAGGAAGGAGGAGATGGAAGAAAAATAAGCAAGGGTTTTGAAGTAGGCATGAATTGAGCTGAAACGTGATTCAGAATAACACTTCAGAGAACAATTAAAATCCATTAAACTACTTTTTGTCTGTTTTGATTTTTGCCGGGAGAAGGCAGAAACCATCTTCCGTGGCTTTTTGTTTTAGTGAGAAAAGCTTTGTCAATTAGGAACATCAACAGATCTATGAGGCCTGTAAAAAAAAAAATTATTTTTGCAGTTGCTTCCTGACATCTGCCACCCTTTTCCATTACTGAGACCAAGGAAGAGCCTTTTTCTTCAGTGTTCAAGCAGTTTTAAGCTCTGGCTCCTGTAGTCCTTCTGAAGGAGTACTTCCAAAGCACACTCAGGTGTCCAGCACTGATACTGTAACCTGCCTCTGTGTCAGGGCTGTAAAGAACTTACATAGATTACCAAAAATGTATAAAGGTACTGGAATGAGGTAGAGTGGATTTTGTAGTTGGGATATCTCTTAAGATTTCACTTAATTTTGGTAGCGAGGACTTCTAATGATATGAAACACAGGCAAGGTATCACAGGTGTATTTCACATACTTTTAGAATACCAGGAAGTTATATTAAATTCAAAATTAGAAGGCCTCTGCTTAAAGTGAAACCACTGGCATGTATAAACTAAACATAAGGAAGAGCTTTTCAGAGAATTTCAAGTGGAATAGACTCATTCTTGGATGCATGAGGGACAGGAACAGAGAATTGGTTTTGACTCTTCTGTCAGAACATCAAGCTCAGGTCTTGTGCCTTTTGAAATTGATGGTTCTTGTGTAACACCTCTCAGCTTTGAGTCAGAGGCACGTCTGTTCGACCACAGGTACTTATTGGGCTGTAGTTTGCTGTCAATAGGCACAAGACAAGAATTAAAGTCTTTATGTATCTAGATCTTGCTGTGTAGCAAGAAGCTATATATAAGCTAAGAATAACCTCTTCAGATGTCATTGCTGCTATGGTCCCTACAAATGGCTTTTAGTTTCTTGAATTTTGGAGTTGTAGTCCAAATCAGGCATTGATTCAGGGAAACTGGAGATGAAATGCGTTTAGATTAATTCATGTAGTCAAAGTCCTGCTCATGGAAGTTTAAGTGCTGCAGTATATTTTGGGGGCTGCTGAAGCGACTCAGGGTGAAATGCTAACACTCTGCCCAGTGCTATGGCGGTTTAGAGGACTTCCTGTCAGGTTCAGTCTTTTCACGCTGGCCTGCACTGCCATGAAAACCCACAAGCTCTTGTTAAGGGCAGTATGCTGGAGGAACAAATGATAATCACTGTTGGCACTACAGTAGGACTGACAATTCAGTCAAATGCTTCTAGATGCTCATATGCTTGTATTTTGAAGCTGAGGGGCACTTTTTACTTTTAGTGGTGTAGTAGTATATGGTATGGTATTTCATTGTTTGGTTCCACAGATTTAG
>VZTL01049830.1:0-26078 GCA_013400535.1 Scopus umbretta | reverse complement strand
AAGTCTGTTGCACTCTTTCATGAATCATGAGGGCAGTGGGTTCAGGGGCACACTCTTGAACAGTGCAATATACATCTATATAACCCCCGTGTGGAGAGGATGAAACCCAGTTTTGTCTTGCTTTTTGACCAGGATAGGAGGGAACTGCGGTTCTGTTTCATACTCTGTCTCGAGTGATAGTCTGTGTCTGTGAAGGTCACAGCAGTACAAAACCCCAGAATCTAGTTGTTAATCTTTAACATAGGAACTGGCACCAGATGGAAGCCTAGGGATGCTGTGTACAGGGTAGGAAGTTACATACTAGAAATTTTTCATTCACTGAAATTTTAACATTGACTCCCCTTTCTGCCCTTTTTATTGCAAACTTTCTACCCTTTTGTATTTATGGTTGGTGGCAGTAAGCGTCACTGCATGGAGATGTAAATAATCTTATTACAAAACTCTCACCACTTTCACCTCTTTACTTCTTTTTAAAGCATGAAAAACAGAGGCTAGTCTTCTCTATCATATTAAAGAACTTTCTTTTCATCCCCACACTAACAGCTGCTGCATTGTTTTAGGTTTGTCTTGACTTTGCTATATTGCCACAGCTTATCCATTTTATTCTGATGCTGTTAAACTGTAATGTGTATAATAACCAAATTTCTTCAGTCCTGTCTTCTATCCTCTTTCTTTCCCCCCCTGCCCAGTCTTTCCAAAATGCATCAACTCAATTTTTTCATACATCTATTTGACTTTCTTTTACCCAAATCAGCCACAAACCTCTAACATTCTTTCTTCTTCTACAAGTAGTCCATGCTTCATATGTTTACTTTTAAAGCTGTATGCAGCTGCACTGTGATTCCAGCTCTTCTGGTTTTTGTGTTCTGCTCTGCTAGTGTTTAGTCCTTATATTTCTTCCTCCTACCTTTGAGTACACACTGAAATCTGCAGCAAGGCTGTAGTGTAGGCAGGTTTAACCAAACTGGCTTTAATCTGTCTAGTTCGACTGTTGGAAGCAGTGAAGTCACACGGCACACAGCTTTTCTGCTGTAGTTGTGTTACCTTATCTGATAGCAGCTATCTCAGTGTGGTCATCATCCCCAGTGTGCTTTGAGCAGCCTGCTGCTTCCCACAGAGCAAGAAACACCACTTCTTTTCTCCATCAG
Organism: Scopus umbretta; assembly: GCA_013400535.1. Lineage (NCBI taxonomy): Eukaryota > Metazoa > Chordata > Aves > Pelecaniformes > Scopidae > Scopus > Scopus umbretta. The sequence continues at coordinate 24,930 of VZTL01049830.1, read as the reverse complement.
ATAGTGCCTAAAACTCTGGACTGTGCAAAACCTCCTGTTGTCCAGGCTGAAGCCAATAATTTCATGTTGGGTCCTTAATTTTCTTTACTGTAAGAGACTGTAGACTTTGTTTTTCTGTGAATGTGTTTGTATATACCTGGGTGAGAACAGTGATAATAAAAAGTTCTCATGATGGGACTAGAATCCTTGTTGTCTGGTGATTGTCCAGTATCTTGCATTTGCTTTCCTGAGAAGAGCAAGAGGAATATGTTCATAGGCTCGTTGCTTGGGGTTGTACGGGTGAGCTGGCTGCTTCATTGTTGGAATCTCTCTCTGCTCATGTGCACTGATATTTTTTTGGTATTTTCTTTAAATGCCATCCCAGCAGCAGTGTTAAAGGAGGCTGAACAGCCACTGAGTGCAGAAGATCCATGGTCATGGTTGGATACATAGATGATTGTGAGCATGACATTCAGAGATGAGTTTCAGAAAGAAGAAAAAGAGGGTTTTAAAAACAAATAAATAAGAGATGCTATCCAGCAGTCCCAGACACATACCTAGACAAGACACTTAAAATCACTGAGCTGTTAACAGTAAGTTTGCCTCACTTCATCAAATGCATCAAGCACAGTGCTTCTGAGAGATAAAAGATCAAAACTCACATTGGCCACCCTCTCTTGGATTTCTTTTGCCTTTCTGAGTGTTTTGTTGCTTTGCCTTTGCTTTTTTTTTTGGGTTGGAGTGCGAGGGAGAAGTAGTGTTTCTGCTGAAGGCAGTTTTAATTTAGTGATTGACAAACTCTCCCAAGTGAGAATAGTTTAGCCAAGTTAACAGATCAACTAGTTAAGAAGTCAGTAGGCAGTGGTTTGCGTTCCAGAAACCTTAGCATAATGGAAGGTATTCTAGTGGGCATAACCAATGACTCGAAACAGCTGTTCTGTGCCTATCGAAATAGCGGTGTTTTTTCCACAGGAATTTTACAGCATCTGATAAGGGCTTGTAGTTTATTTTACAAAGTCTGAAATTCAAGGTTCTACTGCACCCACAGTAAACAGTATATAGTGCAGTAAATAGTTTTAAAATGAAAATGATCATGTCACAGTCTTTTTGATTCTTCCAGTTACTCTGCTTTTTTACCATATCAAAATCAAGCTTCTGGTTCCCACCTTCAGAGCCCATTAGCTTTCCTCCTTCTGTCTCTTCTCCTTCCCTCTTCCCCCCCACTGTGTTTATCTGTGTCTTCACTGCCTGTGGCATGGTGTCCTTCATGCACAGTTGCCCACCTGACATCATCTCCCCTCCTTTAAGGCATCCTTAAGACTGACTCCTGTTTAGTGTCTGGAAGCAGTCAGCTTGCTAATGATGGCTAGGTTTAGCAGCAGACTAGGGATTGCTAATGGTATTTATTTATTCATGCTCCTTGTGGAAGATAAAACATCCAATTATTGTGATTAGCTGGTCTAGATAACTTTACCCGTATTTTCATCTTCCCTCCCAGTGTCTATCCAAGCCTTTTATTTTAATTTGTTTTGTGATTCAGTTCTAAACTTTTAAAATCAGTGGTGTGTCCTTTTCAGCCTTTGCACTGCAACTTGCATAGTGAGATCCTCTTAATGACATAAGTGATAGCTAATACTACTACTGTACACTTTTAGCCTGGGATTTTCAAGAATTTCATGTAGGTGTGCATGTGATCTTCTGGAATCCTGAATAAACTGTAGCCATAGTTGTTACATATAATGGGATTTTAAAAAACTTTTTCCAGTTTGTCAAGGGGATACTTGTGGGGTGTGAAAACAGTGTCATTTGGGGTGCTTGGTGGAGAATAAAGACAGTCCTTGCAGTGGAGGTGAGGCTGTAGGACAGCTCCAGTAGTGCATGCTGTGCTCCAAGAAATTACATGGTTCAGCACTTCCAATGGATAACAGAAAAAAAGGCTTGATTCCCTGACATGTGTATGCTATAGTTGTTGTCCATCAGCTACTTTGGATTTGGTTAGTTACAATTTTTCTATTCTGTTTGAACAGAATGGGAGCAATGCAATTCTAAATGTCTTAAACTTCAGTGCTTGTGAAAGAGGGCTTGAAAGCGCAAATTAAGGTCAAGGATATTGTATTTGGTCACTGCTCAGAACTTCCATTCCATACCATTTTACTGCTTTCCATCATAGACCTTGCAGAGATCAGCTCTTGGAGGTCTCATAGGAAGTCTGAGAGGGACCTCTTGCATCCTTTACCCACACCATCTCTGGCAGACTTCATCTAGCTTGTTCTGAAGGACCTCCCAAACGTGGAGATTCTGTGACTTTTCCAGTATTTAACTGATCTCAACATTAGAAAAGTTTTCCTGGACTGAAACTTTCCTGCTGCAATTTAATTTTTTAAACTTATTTTAAGATTCTTTTATATTCCTTTGAATTCACTCCAATTGACCCACAGCCTGCTTGAAGTACTGAAGTACGCGATGCTGCTGAATTCTTGGCAGTATAAAATACATAGGCAAGACTGTTGCTTAAAGAGCGTGGCTTACAGAGGATACTTCCACTCATGCCATCTACTATGATTTAGCAATCAGTTACTCTGCTGTGCTGTACGTGGCTGAGTCCTGGGCTGCCACGTATGTTTCTGGAATGTAATTTAAGCTTTTTTGAAAGAGAGTGAAAATCGTCCCATGTTGCGAAGTAGTTTTAGAATACAGCTAAAGTCATCGTTTGCTAGTCTGGACCCTCTAAAGGTATATATGCGATGAAAAAAATGTGAGCTCATTTTCCTCACAGGCCTTGTGGAAATCCCATTGGAATTCAGCAAACAACTCCCAGCTGTGAGTCATAGATGCTGTATGAGCAAAACTGGCGTCATAAACAAGGGCACCAGTCCAGCCCTTGGCTGAAGTGGTTTCTGAAGGATGAAGTAGCTAGGCATTTTATTCTTCCTTCTGTCTATCTCTGTATCTGTTTTAAACTTACTCTACTGGTAATCAGGCTTAGGTTACCTACTGCTCTGTAGTCTGTGAAAAGTGTGTTGAGAAGTAAAGGATGCTTTGAATTACACATATGCTGGTGTATCATTTCATTTACAAATATGTGCGCATGAGCTGTAGGTAGCTGGCTGAAGCAAAAAGCCTTTTCCCCAGTATGCATTTGATTATGAACCCTCTCTCAGTCCTTCAGTTGTCTGCAACGTTTGGAGTAGCACCAGTGGCAGAGCAGAACAGATTGCCAGAGACCCAAGGCTGCTGAGTTTGGCAACTCAAGCCAGGGGAGAAACTACAGTGAGAACCAGTCAAAGATGTAGCCTTAATGCATGAAAAACAACTTCTTGAAACGTTTGTTTTTTTTTTTTTAAATTTAAAAGCACCAAATGCGACTGAATTTTATCTTTGTCAAGACATCAAAAAATGCCTTACACTGAATGTTTCTGCAGGAGGCTAATGGACTAGTTCTTTCCTTAAGAGTGTAGCTTCTGGAGTGAAACAGAACCAAATCTTCATTTTCCATAAATGCTGGAAGATTTAAACTGTAGGTACAGAAATTGCTTGAGCACATCTCTTAATACTTTGATTTATGTATAAAGCTCTGTATGTCCAGGACAGGACAGAAAGAAAAAGAGTTATTTAAGACTTGCATGCTTACTGGTTTTTAATCTTTGAATTTTAAGAATATTTCATTTGACCCTTTCTGGTTTTCCTGTGTTTGAATTATATATTCAACATGAAAAGATCCCTCTTAGTTTCTAAAGGCTTTGAAGAAATTTGCTGCTTTTCTCTGTACCTATTTATACCAGAAATTAAAACATCTAAATGCTTGTGTTTTCTTACCAAAGTCCTTCTGTGGTTTACTCTGTCATTTATGAAATAAATTATACAAAATTAAACACCTTTTTTAAAGTAAGATGATCTGTGCTATGTATCAAATGTATTTTTGTGATGGCAGGGCTTAAGTCATGGCATCTTCTCAGCAAACTTAGATGTTGCCCTTATTCTTTCATTAGTTTAGTGTCATTTCTGCATTTAGTGCACAATAGTCATGGACAACTGACATGTCACAGAAACACCTCGAAAGCTGAATTCTCAAGAGCAAATCCTGAGGTGAGGTCACTGCATTCTCAAAGACCCTGTCACAGGCAAGCTGTTATTTGTTGTACATGAGTGCAAATATCCATAAACTTGGGCAGTACATAAAGATAGGCATCCTCTCCTGAAGCGCTCACAGTTGAACTACGGCAAATAATGCAACAAAGAGTAGTGTTAGGCCTAGGTGGAAATATGACTGTGGAGATCTGCTTTGAAAATTTTCTGTATGAAAGACTAGGCCCTGACAAGAATCAACAAAATGTTTCAACAAAAAAAAAATACTGAGAAAATACCTTTGTCTCCAAGGAAAGCCGAATAAGAGATGTACATGTCCTGGAACAAAGTCCCTATGCCATTTAAATATGGTTGGTTGTATTTGGATGGGGCATCTCATCCTGCAATACTCACCTTTCTGCAATGTCGTTTGCACGCATGGTCCTAGGAAGGCACCGAGCTTACACACTGGAGTTAGTACTGCAGGATCAGGCCCTTTGTAGTGGGAGAAAGATGGAGTGCAGGGAGGGGAGCTGGTGAGTAGTGCAGGTGTTGATAGTTAATTCACAAATTAGAAGGGGAAACTCATAAGGTCATCATGTCTCCCACTGTGTTGTTCATATGCTTATAGAAAATCTTGCCCATTTCCCCCTGCTGATGTGAGGCAAAGGGAGGTGTAGAGCTGACAGGATGAATGATGAAGGCTTCCCCCAACCCATTGCCGCGCTGTGATGGAGTGACATGTTTAACCTCCCCTGATGCTACTGCTGCAGGTGAAATGAATTATGTGACCCTCTGAATCCCTTATTGGTGCTAGGCTGTCTCAGGGGCTGGATGCAGCTGCTATAATTCTGGAGTTCTTTCCCTGCTTTAATGCCAAATACAAATCATGCACATTTCTCTGCTTGAAGACCCCAGGCTGCTTTGAATATGGAACTGGTCTCCCTAGGGGATGCAAAGGGGGAGGGGAGAACGGTGATAGAAGATAGGAAACCTGCACAGAATTGCTAATCAGGCTCTGCCCTGTGTCTTCACGGGCTGCAGATAGCTTCTTGCTGTGTTGTGAGCCTTGCAAAGCCAAACATCTTCATTGTCAGAACTGCAGAAAGTGCTTTAAGTGTCTGCTGCAAAGGGTGGGTGGAGAATGGATAGCCCCATTTTTAAGATTGCTGGAGGAGCCTAATTAAGGTGGCCATTTTCTTGTTTGGAAAGTGGTCACTGGTAGCCTTGAAGGTAATGAAATATATCGGTCTGAACCACTTTTAATCTCTCTGGAGCAACGAATTTTGCTTGTCAAATGGCCATTGCCTGTTTAACTCTAGAGGGTCAGAACTGCGAGTCTCTCTTGCCTTGATTCCCCTTTCTGTATTGGCTTTGTTTGCTCATGTCTCTTTATTTCCTTTTGTAAGGAGCTGGGAGCTCTCCTCTTTCCTGCATGTATGGCCAGATAGAAAGATTCTTCTTTAAAAAAAAAAAACCACACAAAAACCCCCCAAAAAACCCCAAACCCCAACAGCAACACAAAAAGAACTTCACCACACTGAAGAAACAAGGACTGTAGCGCTCCAGGACATGGTACCATTTTATGCCCCGAAGCACTGAAATCAAATACCTCGAAATACAAGTTCCCTGATGTTGGGTGATTAAAGAACCCGTGGGTGGGAATGCGGAGAAGGTGGTAATAGCACACCCAGCATTTAATTATTAATACAGCCTATAAATTGCAATGGTCCATTTATACTCATTACACTCCTTCTTAGGCTTCTCCTCCTGTTGAGACCAAGCACTTGAGATGCTAGGGAGCTTTCCTATACAGTGCCATGGGTTGTGGGCTCAATCTCCTCTGCTGCACATGCTCTGTGGGCTGGAACTTAGTGGAAATTCTAGAATAAAAATAAACAAACAAAAAATAGGATTGCTCACAAATACTCCTGTGTGCAAGCAACAATTTGTGTGTATGTGTGTGTAGGACCTTTTGTCAGTATTTTCTGTTATTGCTTAGGAGCTTGAGATTTGCTAGCTGTGGACTACTGTGAAAAGTGAATTAATTGGTCACTAGGCTGTCATTTCAGTTTGTTTTGTGAGCTACCTGTGTGTTGCGTTTGTGGGTTTTTTTCTTGGGTAGTTAAGAGAATTGTGAGATACTGCTCAATCATTTTCACTGTCTTCTGTTCTGATAATATGCAGTGCAAAATCTGCATTCTGAATAAATTTAAGCCTCATTTTTAATAGGAAACATATTCAGTATTTGATTTTATTATTAAAGACAATTCAGGAAGAAAGAAAAACACATACTTTAGTTGATTTATTTTGAAGCACCTGCATGGGTCTAGACCTTTATTAATTTTTTTCAGGCTATTTCTATACATTTTAATAAGGTTGCCAATTGCCACACTGCCTGAACACTTCTGCAAGCCCTGACATAGGCAGATTTTTACTGATTTCAATAGTGGAAATCATCTTCACTGGAGAAACAGTCAGCAATAAACAATTAGTAACCACAGAAATCTTAACAACAGGAAGTGATATAGGAATTTGTTTCCTGAAGTTTTGTTAATGAGTACAACTTCTTTTCTCTGAAATGCAGAATTGTTCTTTGCTCAACAACATCACAAAATGCTATCTGAGATCACACAACACTTCAGAAGTTTGTTGCCTTGGTTATTTTCATGATTCAGAAGGATTTTTTGTTCTTGTTAGTCTCTCTGCGAACTATTGCACCCAATTCCATGTCTGCTAGATTTCCACCAAATGTATTTTTAAAAATTGTTTTAGCATGTTTCAGTGTTTTTGTTTAAATTTGTGATGGAAGTTTATTTTAGCATTATATTTTGGTTCCGTGTATACACTGATCATTGTTCTTTCACGCAGTTGCTTGGTATAGAAGAAGAGTTGTAAGTGTCATGAAATATTTACTTGCTTTCCATGGAAAATGAAAGGGGGGAAATACTACATCCTCTTGCAAGGAGAACTGTAGGTTGTCTTCCCTTACTTTTCTGATATTTCATCTTATTTCATAAAATTCTTTGTGGGCTGCGTGTTCCATCTTGCTGCTCATGATAAAGGATAGTTGGGGAGAAGACACAAAGGTGTCAGTTTCTCTGAGAAGAGAAACCAGGGCCTCATTTTTGTGTTAAATGGGAATAAAGTCCTTCATAGGATTGCTGCCAAACATACTAGTTTTCTGTGGTTTTGTTTTCATGCCTTTCATCACAAGAGGTATTGTGCAGTGTAGAGAATTCAACGGATAAGAATAAATAGGTGCCAGTTTCAGTTTGGCGAGTCCGTATCTCTTGCCTATGAACTGTATAGGGAGGGCATTTTTCTCCTGTCAGGTTTAGGGAATTTGCTAGATTAGACTAGTCAGCATTTCCTTATCTTTCTAGATGACTGTTGAAGTTATTAGATTAAGACTTTAAGACATATTTACTCATACAGTCTAGCTCTTTTGTGTTGGCTGAGTGAAACAAGTGGGTCTGAATATATCATCTCTGCTTCTCCTTCGAGTTTGCTCCTAGCTTTCATTAATCTTAGGGTTTTGAGACTGCTGTTAAGAGCACCCCTTATTCCCAGGCTGGCTGGACTGTGAGCCAGTGAGAGGGACCGCAGCAATTTCGAAGGCATCAATAGACACAGTTCTCAAGGAGGTGCTGTCAGTATCAAGCACCAGAGTCTGAATTTTAGTTTCCACGTATATCAGCCCTTTCAAACTGCTGGTCTGTCTCTGAAGTGCTACATACATTGCCTTGGGTGCATGGCAGACTGGTAAACCTGGGCTAAGGCTTTGTTTGGAATCTGGTGCTGTTTAGCAGAAGAGAGTAAAAGAAGATGAATGACTTAACACAAAGCGTTTAGGATCAGTGGCTCCTCGTCAGTCACCAGATGTCTGTCTCTGTACTAATAACCACAGAGCTGGTGCCTGGCAGGCAGCCTTGCTGAGCTCTGACTCCCCATGTGCTGTGTGCTGGCAGCAGGTAGATGGGGTGAAGGTGTGCAGTTGCTGCAGTGTCAGAGCTGGGCAGCGGTTACCTTTTTGCCAGTACCGAAGCCTTCTCGCCGCTGCTGTGGTCTGGTATGTTTTGTGATGCCAGTGCTGCTCATATGGGACACTCCTTAACTGCTGGATTCACTAGCAGCAGGGTTGGGAGGCATCAGAGCTGAGTCTGTGGTGAACACATACATATCTCTTTGCTGTGCCCTTCCTCCATGACTTTTCTGAAGCCCCATCACGTGTCAGGAATGCTTCATTCACTCTATCTCCTTATGTGCTGCATATCCTGAATAGTACGTGTTGGAAGACCACTGCAAAGGTTCAAATCCCAAGTAATTATACAAACAGTAATGAATCAGGATGTAATATAGCAGCATCCTTGCCCCATCTATAAGGGCAAGTAGGGTGAGTGCTTGGTTTTGTTTATTCATAATTACATTTCCTTTAGCTCTCTCTACTTCTCACTTTTAATGCTGCATTTGAAATTGCACTGTGATACAGGCCCTATACAGCTTTTGATATTATTTTCATTACCAGTTTTTAATAATCTTCCTGTTTTTTCTTCTCTCATGCTGTTAGAAAAAAGAGATTGTTTGAGTAGGGTGTATTGTACTTTCATTTCACTTTGCAGAGTGGAGGAGATATTTGGGCATTATGTATCGTAAATGATGGACCAGAAGCAACTTTCAGCATTCTGGGGCACAGGTTAAGAAATACCAAAATCCTTTTGAATATGTATGGATGGCCTCTAGCTTCCTGTGAAAAACTCCTCTTGTGTAGTGTCTAACACTTCTGTTTCATTAAGCGTTCATTCCATGTCTGTGCTGCTGCACTGAAGTATTGTGGCTTTTTCTGGCAACCACTTTTCAACAGACACCAGTGTGTTTCAGGATTTATCCCTGTACTAATTGTGTGGAAACTCTCCTGGTGGTGTTTCTGGACACTGTAGGACCAGATCCTTACTCATACGTACTTCGTGTAACTTTCTTGACATACAGGGTTTTGAACAGACTATAAATCAAAGAACTTTGTGTATGTTTAGTAACATTTTCAAGTTTTAAACTGTGCAAAAACAGATGTACACTTCTGAGAGATTAACACTGCATTCCCAGTATTGCAGGCTGGGGCTGGAGAACCAAGTCATTATGACTTTGGTTCTGTTGTAGTGCCTATTCCTATGTCAGGTTTGATTCAAGTCAAGCAACAACTGTGGGGTGCATCTCGGTACTTTATATTGTCAAAGAACAAGGTAATAGGATATACCAGGTTAATAAGGTAAGTGGGGGATAGAAACATAAGAGAGAGAAACTTTTGTTTAAGAGTAGCTAATATCATTGTTTCCCTTAGAATTGCTCTTTGTGCAAGAACAGCGCAGCAGGATGTCATGATATATGAAAACCTTCTACTGGGGTCAAGAAAGAGTTGTGATCATCCATATCAGGTCGTCACAGCCTAACTGATGGAATGAACTATGGCCACAACTACTTTTATTCACAACTCGCTTGCCCCTTGAGTCTAGTATCATGATTAAATCTGCCAAACAGTGCCTTTGCAGTATTAGTCAAGATGTCAACTACTGCAGCCACTACCAGGCAATGTTGTCTAGATTTTGTGCCTATTTGTATATCTTAACAAGTTTATTTTTAATAAACTCTATAGGAAACAAGATGACTTTCTGTCCATGTGGTGTTGGGGTTGGAGACAGGGGTTGTATTGTGCTGGTGTTTAGAAGCCTCAGGGCTTCTTACAAAAATAAAGAAAAAAGCTAACTTTAGAACAAGAGTTCATTTGAAAGATAATAAGTATAAAAGAGCTGCTTCAGAAACCTCACCAGCTATAAAGAGCAGGAGGTGTTGTGTTTTCTGCCTTAATTTTATACTCTCCCATTCCACACACTTGAATGAGCACAGTTTGGTTTCATTTTCTTTTAATGGAAAACAAAGAAGTAATGGTCTGTACCTTTCCAGGAACAGACTTCCTTGGGTTTAATGCAATAGAGAATTACAGGTTTATAAAGTGATACTGGTAAGTCTGGGAAAAGGAGGAAAAGAAAACCTTTGAAAGAGGAAATTTCTGTGACTATGAGAACAACTCGCTGATTGCGGACAACGATTATTTTTACTTCTCAGGTTCAGCTTGGTCATTGCTGCAGTAAAGGTCCCTCAACACCAATACACCTTGTAGTGGGGTATAAAGGTAGGAGGTGTAATGTTCAGGCCCAAGTTCTTTGTGATACCTTTGTATCTTCGTTTAAGATGTCAGGTTCACTCATACTAGCGATTGCTAGTATGTTGCTTAAAACATTTAATTTTTTAACCTTATTTCTTCCACCACAGAATGGTTCTCCTTTCCTATTAGTTTTTATCTGTGTGCAGAAGAATGATTAGCAATAGTTTTTAGTAGTCCTCAAAGCATCATATCTTAAAACAAGCTCAGCTGGATTTTTCACACTCCCTCTCGCTCACATGTCCCAGAAGCTGTTTATGGTGACTTGAGTTTGAATCTTTTATCTCAGTCAATTATTGTGAATATATGAAGTTCAAAAATAAGGTTCCAGTTCTGACCTTCCATTCCTTAATTTTGGAAGCTGGATTTTACAATAACTAGCCAAGAGGAGTGATGGACTAGGAATTTTCCTCTGTAGTTTTCAGCTCCCTTTCTTTTCCATAGGAAAACACAAGGAAAAATGAGCTTTCTGTAATTGAGCAAAAACATATAAAAATAACAGCCCTTGCTGTCCCAGCCCTTGTTGCCTATGGAAAAGAGAGTTGTGTGTCAAGCAAGTTAAATAAAATAGTCATGAAGTAGTAGTGAATCCCAGATCCTGTGTGTTTCCTAAGGACCCAGTAACTTGGATTTTAGGACGTACTGATTATTTTGGCATCAAACTACTGCATTTGCAAATTCGTTTATAACAAGCAGCCTTTATACGTAGGTTTCTCTTCACAGTGGATTGAAGCATGGGAGTAACTGGCAATTCATCCCTGAGCCAGCAGTGTGCCCCCGCCTGGCGCTGACTACTGTATTCTGTCTGTGCATGGAGCTGACAGGATCAGAAATTCTCTTCCCCTTTTCGGTTGGGTTTTTTTTGTGTCTGTCTCTCTTCAAATCTTTATGCTGAAATTAATTATGGATGCTTTAGAATTTTCCTGACAAAGACATGTTTTTCTACGCAGTGTAATTAATGTACACCTTGTCCTTCACTTTAAAGAATGCAGACCCAGCCTGTTTTAAGCTCAAAGTAGCTGAATATGTAGGTGGATAATATCCAAAGATGTCTCCATCGATGACTTTCAGCAGAAATCCAGAAAATGCCTGTCTTGGGAGAATGTCAACATTTGGAGAGAATTAAACCCGAGTTCTGGTTATCACAGAAATTCCTCTAAATTTTTTCCAGTATAGGCCTTGAAGAGCAAGGAGAGAATTATGTTTTCAGCTTTACTGTTTTTTACAGGACCCCATAGTCATTACTCTATCATAGCTTAAAACAAGACATTGGAAGGAATCTTCTAGCAACTGAAGTTATTCCTCTGCTTTTTCAGACAGCAATGCCAGATAGTCTTTTTCCAAAAATTTCTCGAGCTTGAGCTTGACAGCCATTTGCTTACTTGGTTTTTGTCCACACCAGTGATACTGGAAAACTATTCTAAAATCTGATTAACCATCTTTCCTTACATGATTTTGAACATTATCTGTACTATTCACTCTTATTTCTTTACTGTTCATTATTAATTTATAATACTAACCTTTCAAATTTATTAAAATTTGAAGATCTGCTAAATCATTTTCAGGGAATCTTGTACCTTAAGTATCCTAGAAATAGTGATCAAGATGTCCTTAATAAAATTTTAGTATCTTTAAAGTATCTTCTTGGGCAATTTTTTTCTGCTGTTTTGCTTGAACTAAAATGTTTTGGTTGCTTCTTTTCATTACTGGTGCAATCTAAAAGCTGTACATTTGTTTCAGATCCTTTTCCTCTGATATGACGGTTAGGGGGGCACTGAAATGTTACCTGTAGTGAAGGGACTCTTTATCTAAATTTTTAAAGCATAGTGGTTTAGTCTTGGAAACCCAGTGGGAAAAGCCTTTGAAAAAATGCGTAGAGGAATACACAAAAGAAGAAAAATAGTTTTTTTTTCAGCTCCAGAGAAAAGCAGAAAAGACACCATGAGTCTTCTCACCAGGAGCTGAGAAGAAAACGGCTACGTATCTTTGCAAGACCACTGAGTACAGCTATGTCATTGGACACCCATGTGAAAAGAGCAGCAAGTATATGCCATCGGTAACCTCCCCTTACCTAAGCTCTCCGAGTCCTCTGAACTGGTGGCAGGATAGCAAGCACTCTTGAAATAGTCTTATGTGACTATGAAATAATTCAAAACTTTTTGTTAAGCCCTTGTGCAGTTTAGTATGAAGCAGGTTTATGTTCCTCAGTCAGGAGAAAAAAATGTTTGCGAGTTAAATAGGGCTGTACTGGTGGCTGCTGCTGTGGACATGAGTCTCTGCTCTGCCTATGCGGAGTAGTCCCTAGGCTCTTGTGCAATTATCTGCTCTTCTCCTCCCATCATCTAAGAGCAGGTTGACACACCATAGTCCATTTGACTCTTCTGTGCTCCCCATGGTGTGCAAGCACACTAGTGTTTCAACTAGAATTTTTTATAAATAATCAAGAGCATTTATACAGCAAACGGCCTGTAGCAGTGGGAGTTCCTGAGGGTTCAATAGCAATGCAAGTCAGGATTCATGGCTTCAGGAAGGCAAATCGGAGCGGTGTGTTTGCTAATATTGTGCGGGAGGGTTCTGACACTGCATGCTCTGTTCTTTCACTTACAAAACTGTACAGACATTGTCAAGAAGTATATTTTGGGTCCTTTTTCAAGTGAGGAAAGTCTTTCTAATGGCTCTCTGGAAATGTCATCTTTGACTACGGAGGCCTATATTAGTAGAAAGCACCACTTCTTTGTTGTGTTCCTTCTTATTTCCAATGAGTTCCCTTTGCTGCTTTCCAGCCTCAACAGTCTTGATGTAACATAACTATAAAGCAAAAAAACAAAACAAAACAAACAAACAAAAAACAAAAAAAACCCCCAGATTTAAAAAACGTGATCTAACATACATGCTCAAAGCTCCAGGAATGGAAATTTTTAAATATGAGGAAGCAAAAATTAGACAAAAACTTAGAAGCGTGTCACACAGCTGTATGGTGAGCAAAGGCAGCTTTACAGTGGAGAAGGCAACGATTCTTTATTAGTGCATGTAACATGTCTAATAGTGCTAACGACAGTGTCTATATCCTGCTGGGTTTTACCATATTGATATTGGCATGCTAACAGTTCTGGGATCCAAAATGGTGAGTGTTGTTAATGTGCTACATCCAGCCTGTAAGTAAATAGTAAATCTCCATGGTTCCTGCTCTCAGAAACATGCCATATGAGCACTTAATCCCATTCTTTTTAAATATAATCTGGAAGCTGCATTAAATACTCATAGTATTGACATTTTCCTTTTGAAATTTATTGTGTGGAGACAAAATTCTTTCATGTGGGGAAATAATGCTTTTGGTCTCTTTCTCAATCTTTGAAAAGTAAATGACTTTCATGTATGTCATTTCTACCTGACTCAATCCTCTGTCTCTTCTCAGCCAGCAGCCACTTCATCATTTCATTATAGTCTTGCTGTAGCAATGCTGTATTTAAGGTAAAGATGACATTTTCATCGGCAACCTTATATTCTCTGTCATTTACAACTTTTCCAGAACAATACCTTTCAAGCTGAAATCTCCATATTTGCTTTCTGCCAAGAAGTAAGGTCTGCATAGGTGAGAAACTTGTTTTTCTTAAAAATAGCAATGGTAATTTCTTTGAGTAATTTTTTTTTCTTTTTCTTTCCCATGAAAGTTAGTTTGACTAACTCTGAAAATGTCAGAATTGTAATTCTGAAAGGAAGATGAACACCTTTCCTTTCTGTTAATATGTTTGGAAATTGCATAGAGGCAGATCTTACCTGGTGCTGTGCAGGCCTACACATGTACAGGAGTGAGTAAGGAGTTGCTCTGCACTGCCTCTGGTACAACTGTTTGTATCGGGGTTTTTGCATATGTGTGGAAGTTGCTTCAACTGCTGAGCTAGAAGAGGCTAGGAGTAAAAGTATGTAGGAAGCTCTGTCCCCATATGTGCTTGCCATCTTCATCTTTGGGATGGAGCATGCCTTTCTTAAACTGGGGGATATACGTGAAAGATGTGGTCTAGTTATCTATAGGTTATTTTCTGTAACATTTGAAATCTTCATTGAAGAAGACAGCTAAGTATAGGCTTGGTATGTGTTTGCTGAATGAGATCTTAGTACCTACTAAAGCCTGGCAATTTTTTTTTCCTTTTACAAATGAGTTTGTCATTGAATAAATAGAAGGAGGCAGGGAGCGGATGGAGAAGGGTAAAATAGTTTGACCTAACAGAATTTCAGATCAAAGAGATTCATTCAGATTACATACGTACAGATCTGCCTTGTCTCAGTACTTAAAAAGTGCTGTGGCTGGTCTTTAGAGGCTAGGCGCTACCACTCATTTGTTGTCTGCTGGGATGTCGATGCTTGAGACGTTCAGGCTGCTGCAAGTGAAAGGCAAGAGCAGAGGAGTGTGTGACGGAATGAGCCTGTAGTTTGAGCAACTCTGATTTCTATCAGTTACAAAAGAAAAGAAATGTCTGGTCTAGACAGTACTTGGATAAGAAATCTGTAAGGTTTAAAAAGGAGTCTGATCATATATGTAGCTTTTGTTCCTACTCTCTTGTTTACAGGAAAAAAAGGCACATTTATCTTTGTTCAATAGGTTCCTTTACCAGTTTTGGATTAATAGGTCATGGTTCAATTTCTCGCTGGAATAGATTCTTTACAAACAAGAATAATCCTTCACTTGATTTTATTTTCTTAGTTACCTTTCAGAATGATTCCCTGTCTACATCACACTTTGCCATTTTTATTTTTTTCTGGATTGAATGCATCTCATTATTACAGGTTTCCATTATGGTTAAGCTTGAGTTGGCATTGTAATTCTGAATATGTAGTTTCTGTGGCTTCAACCAATCCAGAACAAATGCTTTGATGTCCTGGAATTTTATTGTTCTTCTCAGCAAAAAGGTGAAGTTGTGTTTTCTGGTTTTATTTATTTTTATTTATTTTTAAGATGTTAGAAGAGTGCTTTCTCTTCAGAGAAAGCAAAATTCCTAATTTTAGCTTGTAAATGCTAATACTAATGCTTTAAAAAAATAATGTGGACAGGCTGGAGAGGGTCCAGAGAAGGGTCACCAAGATGATCAAAGGACTGGGAAGCCTGCCGTATGAGGAAAGGCTGAGAGAACTCTTCAGCCTTGAGAAAGTGGGGCTTAGAGGTGATCTCATCACCATGTACCAGTACTTAAAGGGTAGTTACAAAGAAGATGGAGACTCCCTTTTTAGAAGGGGTCACATGGAGAGGACAAGGGGTAATGGTTATAAGTTACTCTTGGGGAGATTCTGACTGGACATGAGAGGAAAATTTTTCACAATGAGAAGAGTCAACCATTGGAATAATCTCCCCAGGGAAGCGGTTGACTCCGCTACGCTGGACACTTTTAAGCCTCATCTGGACAGGGTGCTGGGCCATCTGGTCTAGGCTGAGCTCTTGCCTAGAAAGGTTGGACCAGATGATCCTTGTGGTCCCTTCCAACCTGGTATTCTATGATAATATACCACAGGATAGATATTTTGTTCTGCAGTGACAATGGTTTAAACAAATCACCAATCTGGCTGATGTCACAAGTACAACTTTATTCTCCCTCATTTTCAGACATCGGTTTTCAAGTTTGGAAGGCACAGAACATGAAAGAAAAAAAAAAAAAAGCATAGAAAAAGTCATGTGTTACTTAAAATTCTGAGATTTACAATTTTATTTTGGCATTGGAGGTGGGACCAAGGCAGGACAGCTTGAGAGTCTGGTAACATGTAAGAGAAAGGCAAGTGGTACTTAAATAACTTTTAAGTTGATAACTGTTTGCTTAAGATTTTATGAGAGATTTGGTTTTCTACAGATTTTAGGCAATTAAAGTTTTAGAATAGATTTTACATAGTTTTTCATGTAAGAATTTTTGGAGCACTGTTAGGCTTATGTATGAAAAGGTGTTTATACCTGTTGAGACATTTACAATACACAGATCCTGGAGACACCCAGTCAGGATTATTTAATGTAAAATGAGAGGTGGTCATTGTCCCATGGAGTTTGTCATTAATGTATTGAGAACAGGCAGGAGAGGTGAGAAAAGAAACATGACCCTCCTGTGTAAATTGGACACTGAAGCACCACAAAATTACCTACTTGGTCATAGTTTCAAAGAAAGTAAACAGCTTCAGAATGTGATCTTTCTTAACAACCAGACTTTCTATTGTACAATCAAATGCAATATTGGATTGACCTTTCACAGTAAGAATTTAAATAAATCTGCAGTTACCTTAGGTGTATTTTTTCATGCAGGTGGAAATAGGTGGTGGTTACACCGAACTGGAAGAATTTGGAAGATTTTAGTCTAAGTATTTCTCTGCAAAACTAGAAATACAGCATAACGCTTAAAATCTAATATGATAAAAACATGAATGTGACTGCATACTTCCATTGTCTAAATTGAGGGGGAAAACGATAAATAATCAACTAGCAGCAAGTAAATGGTAAAGCATAATTTAATCTTAATAGTTTTTCCATTTTGATAATGTAGTGTGATGGTTGTAGCAGAAAGCAATTTTAAAAATACAGGTTTCATATCATGACAGTTTTATAGTTAAATTGTTTTGTGGTTTGAAAATGTGTAATAAAATATTGCATTGCAAATAAAACCCTAATGTTGTAAGTGAGCTTCAGCCCATCGGGCACCATAGCAGTAAAAGAGTTTGGTATCTTCCCTCATCTGTAGGACACAAGTAGAGCAGGTAACTCACCACCAACTTGTGGTTAGTTGCTTGCATGCTTGCAGCATGAGAGCAGCTTAGCTACCAATCATAGAAGTAATTTTGAAAATATAGTTATTCAGAGTTTATGCCAGTGATTAAAAGAAAATGATTACTTTTCGGCCAAATGGCCATAGATAAAAAAAAGATGAAAGAAAATGGATAGTTAAAGCTTCTATTTTGGAGGAGGACATTAAACCAGTATAAAATGTTGATGTTATGCTTTGTTTTGTTTTTTCTTAATTATGGAATATTTCAGCCCATCACTGATAAGAGTTTACCGTGTAAAGGTCCTGAAAGTAGGATGGGATTAGTTTTTTGGGGAAGGTTTTATGCCAAGATAAGACTCTCCAGTGCAGCATACCAACTCTTTTACCTTGTGACTAAGAGTGCTCCATAATTCACATCCCTACTCAAATTTGCCATTGTGCTAGAAAAAAGGAAAAAAAAAATTCCTGTGCTTTAAATGCTGATTTTTATAAAAAAGCTTTTTGAAGTCCATTTCTATTGCAGGTCCTGTTACTTAATTTCTCTTTCCTTATGCAGAACTTACCAGTGAGTTTTGCCTGTTGGTGATGTTGAATTTTCATTTAGGAGTGTTGTACCGGTTGATTACAGGGTGAAGGACTGCGGCCGCTCAACTCGCATTGCTTTTAAATTGGGAATGGGATTTCTCTTAGATGGACTGTTGTGGATGCCAACTGCTGAGTGACCTATTGTACAATTACGCGAGAACTGAGAGAGACCAAATTATAGGGCAAGCTATGTCTTGAAAGTATGCCTTGACATTTCAGGGGCTGCTCACCACCACATTGTCACCTACAGCTTTGTGAAATGCTTGTGATGGCACGAGGTTTCAAACAGCAGAGAAGTAGCAGTTTTTTGTCTTTCCCCAAGACAAGAAGGTGATTCGGAGGACTGGGGGGGATGTGTTTAAAGAGAGATATGAGAGGGTGGTTTATTCCTGCAGTGCCAGCTGTGCATCACATAACCTGACTACACATGCTTCTGAGAAGGTGATGTATTGCCGTCCCTGCGGGCATTTCCGGAAGCTGGCTGCAGGCCTGTCTTTCTCCCTTCATCAGCAGTTAGGAAAACGCACCTCTGGCCACATCCTAATGCTATTTCTGTGCAGTCGGTACAGCGTGAAGTTACTTAAGGTTGATATCTGTGCTGAGTGCTGAGTGAAGCTGTAGCTAGTTCCCTAAACCCAGCTCATGCCGTAGGATATATATTGCAACATTAAAACATCAAACAGTTTGGTGTTCTGTGAGCTATTTGCTGGAGTAAAAGGCTTAAAAAAAAAATGTCGAGTTTTAATATTGCGTAGCAATTTTCTTTCTCCATACTTTAGTACCCAGAGGGTGGGAAGTGGTGTCTGAGGCACTCTGCAGTAGTGAGCAGACACTTCCCCAAGTCTGTCTGTGTCAGAGTTTTCTCTGCTTACCCTACAAGACAAATAAAGAGAAGCTGTAGGAATGCAAGTCAGCTAGATTAAGGGGTTTGTGGTACATGCAGTGCTTTGTGGTATGATGCACAAGTCCTGCAAAACTTGGCAGCCCAGGTTTCATTTCCCCTCGAACTGTTGAAAGTGGCCATGTGGAATGACAGGCTTACATAAACCATTTGGAAACAGGTCTTGAATTACCTCTTACCTGACCCTACTGCTTCAGTTACAAAGCAATTCAGTAACTGCAAGGCATGGCTGTTAACAAGAGAAAATAATCCAGTGTGTTGCAGTGGTAAGAAAGTTCAGCATAAGTTGGTTTGTTCTGCTGAAGGCCTGGGGAGTTGTATTTTGGCTGTAGCGTGCCCTCTCCCCACTTTCTGGTGGTGTTACCTCATGAATCAAGACCATTTTTGCACAATTTTATCAGATATCAGTTTGATTTCATTCTTGTTGTACATATCGATGCCTTTTTGGTGACAAGTACATTTAGAGAATCTCCAGGAAAATCTCATTGATTACTAGACTGACCTACCTCAGATAGAAAAAGGGAGTGAGAGAAAAAGAAAGGAATTTCATGGGAAAGGAGGAACATGAAGGTAAGAGCTGGAACTCTGGGGGTCCAGATTCTATTCTTGCCTCAGGCATTGACTCCCCTGGGCAACTTGCTTTGGCCAAGTCAGCATATACATCTGTGTCTTCATTTCTCAGCTTCTGTAATGGTAAAAGTCGCAAATGCCTTCTGACAGGAAAAATACGAAGATTTATTGATTTCAAGTACTGTAAAGAACTGAAATACTATGCTCCGGAGTGTAATAAAAACGTAGATAGAAATAAATTAGATATGCTCCTAACCACGCATGAATCTTGTTGCTAGTTTTAGAGTATGGGCTTGGGCAAGGCATCTAATCTTTCCGAGCCTGAGTCTTCTCACCTGCAAAATGAAGGTGGAAATTCATATGGCTATTGTGGAATTAGTTAAAATCTATTGATGGATTTAAATAGATAGTTTTGCACTCACAGTACAATATTATTTTGCCCCGATAGACTACTACATTGTATTTTTTTTCATTTTATACAAGTTTTTACTTATTTAATGAAATTCGATGGAGTTTGAAAAAAGGACATTTTTAGTGGACTCTGTCCAATGAATTGGGAGACAGAACATAGCACCTACAGCAAATAAATGATATATCATTTAAAAATAAATAATAAATGCATATCACTTAGTAATGTATACATGTATATTACATTTATATGTATAGTAAGTTGCTTATTCTGTAAGCTTCTTCTACAGGAGGGCCCCAATTCAGGAGAGCACAACAGGAAGTTTCCCTCTATTTCAGATAGAATTTAGAGACAAGCTTAAGATTAATATATGAGTAAACATCTGCAATTTCAGTAAATTTGGATCAGACCCTTAAATCCAGTCATGGTGGAGTCCTAAAAAGCAGGAACAGAGCAAAATAAAATACAGGATCTTGTTAGGGTGCCACGAGTATTGGTTCACTGATGGTTGGGCTGTGACTGTCTGGCTTTCCAGTTGGTCGAGGTGGGATATAATGTATTCTTGGAAGGTTTTTCTACTTTCAGATTGTGGCTCACTCAAAGAGGACAGAAGTGGAAGTTGTTTTAAGGTCACCTTCCTTTCACAGGTGGTTCCTTATGTTATATGTTCCATTGCCATCATCTGTCCTGTTTCAAAAGCAAGTGAAAAGGATGCCACCTTTTCTGCGGGGAGTTTGTTTTATTAGTCTGATAGATCTTGCTGTTAGGAAATGGTTCCTGGTACTTAACCTACATTTTCATATGCTGAATTCTATCACATTTACTCCAGACCATACTAAATAATTATTTTTCTCTGCCCCCATTTTATGCTGTTATATTTGAATTTGATTTACAGATTATTTTTGAATACAAATAATTATAAAATTATAAAATTATTAAACAACTAAGCATCCAGTAGGAGAAAAATACTGAAAGCAGAAACATTAATAAAGCCTTCTGTGTTACTAGGTGCAGGCGCCTACAAGAAAGCTGGAGAGGGACTTTTTACAAGGGCATGTAGTCATAGGACAAGTGATAGGAGAGTTCTTCAAAGNTAAGCTGAAACCAGGACACTAATACACCTCAACAGTTTAAAATAAAGATCCTTGAAGCACAAGGGAGTTAATGTAACTGGAAATGGTTGGTCTTCACCTCTCTCCTTTCTTTCCTTGAATAATATGTATGATGGATCTTTGTTCTGTTTGAAACTTTCTACTTTC
Organism: Scopus umbretta; assembly: GCA_013400535.1. NCBI lineage: Eukaryota > Metazoa > Chordata > Aves > Pelecaniformes > Scopidae > Scopus > Scopus umbretta. The sequence goes on along the minus strand of VZTL01049830.1, from coordinate 4,211 downwards.
TACACCTGTTGAAAAGGTAAGCTCTTGGGCTAGGAAGAATTTACCACTGAGTGTAAAATATTTTCTTGTCTGCCCTAATATTTTATTTGTGATTTGTCCTCTCATCTCTCACCTCTAAATAATAAAACTACTGCTGCTGGTGATGTTTTGTGGGTAGCATTTTTTCTATATAAACAGGATACTGGACACTGAATATCAGTCTATCTGTAGAAACAGATATTGGGCAGTGAGTCAAGGCAGGCTTTCACTGTGCCCACTGCTATTGGCTCCCTTGTATCCCACTAGGAGAACTGTAGATGAAAACCTCTGATGGTACAAAGAATTTTCGTTGTTGCATGTTTGGTAAAGTCTATATTTTAAACCTCTTTTCTCTATGCGTTGAATCTTTATAGCAAGCTCAGAATGGAAAGGCTCCACCAATTCGAACTTGATTACTGGTTAGTTCTTTTTCTGTGAGAATTTCAGTTTCACATTAGTAAAAAATAGAAAGTAAAAAAACCCGTAAATATAACAATGTGAAATACTATTTACTCTGGAAACTTTCTTCTGTGGCCCTGGCTTCCTTATATTTCTGTCTATATGTCAAGTGGAAAGCCATAGGATCAGGTTGTTTCCCATTCTGAACGAAATGGAGTTAAGTGCCCATCACTAATGGACACAGGGAGGGAGCCTGCCTAATTCCTGGCCGTGGCAGGTTGTCTGCCCTCTGTCACAGAGTGAAATGGTGACAGTGGCTTTCAGCCTCACCTCTGAAGGGCAGAGAATTCAATGCATCCAGCTGAGTCTCCGTGCGGGCCTTCCAAAAGCAGCGTGTGCCTCCACTGCTTGAAATGTGGTGCGTAAATTGCTTAAGTCTGAGAGATGTATAGCTGCTATTTGCATGCCTAAACGTAGTGGCCAGGACTTGAAGTGTGCAAAACTCAGGGTATGAACCTTATGCAACTTCATTCCCCCAGAGAGACCTTTGGTGGAAACTGGAGAGGCTGTGATGTGGCCTCTACTCTCCGTATGTGGTTTTGAACCAGTGTAACCCTTACTTCTTTTTGGGGTTTTTGTCCACAATGATGTTCTATCCTATGAGGAAATGTCACCCAGATAACCTATTTTGTTCTCCATCTAACAGCTATATGATTTCAGCATTGCCTGGAAAAGCACTGAGAGGGGAGGTTCTCTGGCAAATGTTAATTAATCAGGATTTTATTTAAACTGTACATTGCTAATTATGGCATGAAAACTGATACAGTTGTTGCAGGATTCTTATTCCTGTTTCTAGTTGACTGCTATAACAGTTTTTTGTAGTATGATGATGTCTAAACGTTCAGAGGGAGAAAGCAGGGCTGTGTTATGTTAGGCACTGTATGAATATAATGTCCCTGGTCCTATTTAGTTGTAACCTACATTGAAGTTCTGCAGCATTTTACGTGCACTTAGTGTCAGCCAGGGCAGGATGCACATACAGAAAGGTAGGTTAAAGCTGTACTGGACTGATGTGGAGTCCTTAGTGTGGGTGAACAGACAGCTTTGGGATTCATGCTATGGTGGCTATCTGGATTTGCTTGTAAATGTTTTGTTTCTCTAAACTGTTAGTATTTATTTTGCTAAAGTGTTAGGAGTTTGGTGTTAATTCTGTTTGGTTTTAAGCACAGTTGAAATGAGTTTAGTTTAAGTCTGGGTATGAAAGTTGTCACAAGGCATCAGTCTCTTTGACAGTGACACAGCAGAGCAGCACAGAGATACTTGCTCAACGACTGGCCTGTAATATTTGCATGGCTAAATTGTCAAAACTAGTTTCTGCTACCCTCAGCCCTGAAGCACCAACCTGGCTTATGAGAACTGGGCTTCTGTTTTCCTGCTTTGTACTTCATCGCCAAATAGCCCGAGGGCAAGCAAAAAATAATTTGGGATTGCAAGTCATAATTGTCCATCAGGATATAGGAATCCAAGATTTCAGATGTCCCTTTGGGAGAGCTTTTGCTGTGTCCTACAGGAGCTGCAAGAACTGCACAGGTAGCTTGATAAGACAATCCATTCCTTCTGCCTCTTAACACACTTTTTTTCTGCTCCTGTTTTCTGGAGTGTCCCTATAACTAATGGGGGAGAATTTAAGACACTGGCCTGGGTATGGGAAGGTCTTCATTCATGTCCAGTGGAATCCAGATGTGGTTATCCAGCAGTGCTTTTTAGAATATTGCTTGCACAGAAGTAGTGCTCACCTTTTTGGATAATAGGAGGCACAGTAGAAAGAAGAGCTGTTCTGCCAGCAGAAGAGTTTTATCTTCACAGGAGGGTTTTTTTGCATGGTGTGGAAAAGGCTTTGTAGCAGAAACAATGCAGACTAAGCTTAAGCTGCTTTTTTTTTTTTTTTTTTTTTTTTTTTTGTTAATGGCTGTCAAGAGGGGCCATAAACGCATGAACACCATTCAGCCCTGATGCTGCTTTGGAGCTCTTCCCTGTCTATCTACAACTGGTACCTAGGACATAAGGAGAGGGTCCCCTGGATTTGCTAGATGGAAATGGAGAATGAGGAGCAATGAGATAGGCTGAAACTTTCTTACCATTCCAATGTGTGTATCTTACCTGCTTATGTAACTTAACATTGCTGTGTTCTCCAGGTTGTTTAAGCACATGATCTCAGACCTCCACCTGCAGAGGGACTTGATTCTAATTCACTCCTCAAAGGACATGTAACAGTCAAAGGACCAGACTTTCTGAAAGGCTCAAAACCAGTCACATTTAATCAGAACAAAATAGATAGTAACAGATAGACAAAACACTAAAAATACTCTCACACACATAACCCTTCTGAACCAAGTTAGGAAATCAAGCCCCTTTGCCTCACTTAGATTTATCTGTGCTTCCTTTTTCTGTGTGAATCCCTGAGTTTTTAAAAGTGAGTGCTGATGACCAGTTTTCTTGTTCTGACAAAATTCCTTTCATTTAAACTGAAGCCATCGCTCTATCCAAAGTACACATATAAATGCCACTCCAGCACAAGAAATGCAAGACAGTTCATAAAATCAAATCAGAAGTTGTATCTTGTACTGATTGCCACAAATTGCCCCAGGTAATGTTGTGTTGTTGCATTCTGCTGACTTTAGAAGCATTGAGGAATCAAAGGCTTACTTAAGTTGTTTCATGGCCACGGACTTGCACGTGCTCCTGGGTAAACACATGCCTAGATGTTTTGCTGGATCAGGGCCTGAATGCTTTCTGCCTTTGCTGGGGCCAGGATCTCAGATCTTACAGTGCCTATCACTCATGAACCTTAAAATTTTCATTTGAGATGCTTGGCATTGTTTCCAGAAATTACTCCCCACCTCTGTTTTTTGCCATGTCCATGTTTGTATACCTGAATAATTTATTTGGTCTCCTCTGCCGCTCTGTTTCAGTGGCTTACATAAAGTGCCATCCAGGTGTGAAGAGCTTCTGTCTCTGAACTAGATTATTTACAATGAAAGTTAAATTGAAAACTTTTGCAAAATGATTCATCCCCTCCCCACCTTTTTCTGCCAGCTTAGCTTATATGTATGAGGCTTGTGTCAAGAAAAGGCCTGTGATGTGTTGTAGTCGAATTACACGAGGGGCTGAACTCTGCTTTCAGCTACCTGTGATGCAGGGAGGCTCCAGTGGTGCTCAGAATTGCCAAGGCCCCCTGGAGAGCTTCAATTCTCTCATCTCTTCCTCCAGCGGATCTAAGGTGCGGGGCTGTGAGATCCTCTACATCTGACTGATGCAAGATTCATGCTGCTGAGGGCTGGAGGGGGAAAACTGCATCTCGGTCAGATCATGTTAGAAGAGTTATGCATAAGGAGTGGGCAGAAGAAGTCCCTACCGCATACTTCAAAGAGTTTCTCCTCTGATTTGTGAATATCTTTTTGAAGGGGAAAAAAGAACAACACTGCTACCACAAACATAAATTCCCGCAGTGATAATAAAGGTCCTTAAGCCCCCAGTGTATTAATTACTGTAAAGAAAAAGCAAAATATGCATTTATTTTATTTTTAATTAAATTTAGGAAAGCATACAAAAATTGCATTTTGAAGAGTTCCTTTGAATGTTATGGACTGTCCTATGTTCATTACTTTATCTTATATTTTTAAAACCTTTTTTGGGTTAATTCCAGCAAGCCTGAATCTGTCTTGTGATATGCAAGTGAAGACAAATAGAGCAATTTTATACACACGTGTGTATATATTTATATTTTATATATA
>VZTL01049829.1:33205-61244 GCA_013400535.1 Scopus umbretta | reverse complement strand
AAGATTACCTTGAGCAAAGAAGGGGTTTGGGTTTTTTAACTGTTAGAAACCAACGAGGAGGTTCTTCGTTTATCCTGTAGGTTTTGACGTCACAGGATCTCTGTAATCTGTACAAATTCTGTAATGTAATAAGAGCTTCAACTGTGTTAGTAGAAGCAATGCATGTTGATTCAAGAAAAAGAAATGTGGAAAAACTATTCTTCCTTACAAAGAAAGTCTCATGCTCTGGCAGACATTTTTTTTTTTTAATGTGTATTTGACTTTTTAAATCTATACAACTTTGAGGAAAACAAATATACTGAGCAAGTTTCAGAAAAATACAATGATTTTTTTTTGTTTGCTCTAATATCTTTCTTTCATACAGGCAACCTAAATTTAGAATTATCATTATGTTAAAATCCAGAAGTAAGATAAGGTAAAAGAACCTTATGTTTTCATACAGTGGGTGAATAATATTTGTCAAGGTAATCTTGCAGTGTAGTACTGAAACTGATGACCTAGCAGGAATATTTTTTTGCTGAGGAAGGGAACTAAGCATGACTAGGTTGTGTTTAGTCCTGTAGCCAAGATCAGAGAATGTGGGACGAAAAGCTACATTTTCCCAAAAATCTCATCTCGTTTTTCCCATACCACTGTTAAGTCTTGACTTCTGGGGGCAGGAACTGGAAGTTGCAGGATTGTTTCATTTGAAGGAGTTACAGAGTATAAATACTAGAATATCTAATACGTTTAATATAACTGGGCCTCTGGCTGCTGTAGTTCCTTGACCTGTAAAAAGGTATGTGAACCAAGAGGCAGGAAAGGGATGGTGAACAAACTTCTCCAAATGTGAATGTTGTGATACTGCAACTGCACCAGACAGGCAAAGGCAGCATCTTCTGTCTGGTTTTCTTCAAACCATTCTCCACCTCACAGATCTAAAATAATTTCCCCCTGCCTCTCAGCTTCTCATCTATCCTGAAACTGTCCTGTTTTCCCAAAGATCATGTTCAACCTGCTGTCTTCACAAACTGTATGCAATCTCTGCATCCCATCTGCTCCTGATGTTTTGCAATCACCTCTTCCAAGATACACCTCTGACACTCTCAGCAAGAAGCTCGACTTGCTTGGGGTGAGGCAGGACAACTGCATCAGAGGATGGAAGTAGCTGGGAGACATAAACAGTTCTTCCTGCTCATCTCCTTATAGTTCAGTCTACATGTGTACAGTTCTGGAGTCCCACATCTTTGTGTACATATGTACATACATGTGTCCATTTGTGAAGTACAAAGAGAATGAGAGAATATGTGGAAATTACTAAAGAAAAGTTTTAAATGCTTTAATAGAGCAAATTGCTCCAAAGTCCTCTAAAATGCTTTTTTAGTCAAAAGAGACATTGGAATTTTTTTTTAATGTTTACCAATTTAAAAAATTATCGCACTTTGAAATGAAGGGGGTTTTTTTTGGTTTTGTTTGTTTTTTGGGTTTTTTTTTAACTGAATAAAGGATTTTAAAACATTTTTTGATTCTCACTGAAACTTTTTCCACAAAGAAAAGTGGTTCATTCAAAAGGTCAATAGCTTGTCAAAAATAGGTCTTAACATTCCTCCCAATAATTATTTTAGTAAAAGAGCTATTAAAAAGTCCAGTCAAACTGTGTGGTGATACTGTGATAGAGATCAAATTAAGCCATGCAGCTAATAGAAGCATTTTAAAGTTACTGTAAATGCAGACTGAGCATTTCCTTCATAGTCCTATGTTTATATTCAAATTACATGGACAGCAGGAAAAATCAAGGAAGGACTCAAAATGCCACTTCAGCAATCCATGTCATTATTTTGTTTCCTGACAAAAATGATGCAAGAGTATTGAGGAAGAACACAATAATTACAACTTCAATTATATCAATAAATTATGTCCTCTTGCACAGAGCCTTTCATATGGGTCTAAAAAAGATCCAGGTGCTCAGGGATAGAGATGGTGAATTCCGTTTCAAATGAAAAATGAGGTCATACTGCTCTTGTACTAGATTTGTAGCCCTTACGAAATTTTTTGCTGCCCTGTACAAACTGAAGAACTTTGAAAAGCTTAGAAAAAAGCCCTAGTAATACAGTTTCTTTCACATGGCAGGGATTTATGTAGAGGCTCAGCTACTGCCGCATCAGAAATCAGATTAGAGCAAATGTATATTGTGTGTGACAGAAGAGCTTTAGGTTTTTACTTCTGTGCTTTGCTGGGTTATCTGAGACAGTGCTTCCAGTTTGATTGCAAGAGGTGTAGTTGCACGTTAAGGTCACTTATGCTTATTTGGCACATCTAACAGTGAGCTCTGCTGGAGCACAGGCAGGCTTGGGGCTTTATTTATACAACGGTTGTACATAGCTGGGCCATAATTACATTAAAACCACTTATTGGCTTCCCAGAGTGGGAGGAAAGGAGATGCAGAGAAACGCACCTACCGTCAGATTCCAAGATAATTTGGTAATTTGTTATCAAAAGTGTGTTTGCAGCATTAGCATTTTTATGCAATTACTGGCATTATGTCCTTATGGCAGATAGTGTGTGCTCTCCTGTGTCCTTATTGATGAACCACATGATGACAAAACTAGGCAGCCACTTCACTAAATATTTAAATAATGTTGAGGTAGGAAGCACAGCTGTTTCTTCCATTTAGGAAAAAAAAAAAAAAGACACAGAGCCTTTGCTATAGCCATGATAAATGACATTTCATGGTGATTCCCAAGGAATGGAAAGTGGGGCTCCTACTGAGCAGAAGGCCAGCTGCATGAAAAAGGAGTCCAAATATTAACCATTGGACAGTGGCTGGGAAGCAGGTGGCAGAGGCTGCAGCTATTTTTACACTTCATTTGCCGGTGGAGGGCATTAGGATTGTAACTAAAAGCTAATGATCCACATGCAATGTTACATTCTCCTGCATTCTTTTTTAAATAGCTACTGGCAATAAAATAATATTAATGAAGACGTACACGCATTAGTGGTGTCAGGCTGGTGATGGAAATCAATGCGGTGGTCTTTGTGATTTACTGCTGACAGTGTTTGATACAGTAGCATTGTGTAAATGTATTGTATTACCCACAACTGCATCAAAGAGTTGTGATAACCTTTGATACACCTTTTTTCCCTCCTCTTGATGAGGACTTACTAGTAGCTAGGAAAATGGCTTTGCATTGCTGCTGGTGTAGCTTGTCCTAATCCTTGAATTTTACAGTCCTTTGAAGGTCAATGCAAGGAAAATAAGCGTCAATACACAATGGGTTTATGTATTACTAAAACCCATATATAAGTAATACAGAAACATAGGGAAAAAATCCCCAAATGAACCTATTCTGTTTGCTCTTTACAGGAAAAATATAGTATTAGTATATTAAGCAATTTAAACAGGTTATTAAATCTTTTTTGATTCTGGTAATGCATGTACTGCTACATCTGGGTTGCTTACATCAGGAAGTCGCTAGGGATGTTTTATTTTGAAGTGCAGCTGGCTTTAAACTGTATTTGCTAACAGCTGGCAATTTTTTGCATATCCCGTTGTTTTGCTTTTAAAAAATACACTCTTAGTCACAGTTCATGTACCCTAAGAAGTTATGGGCCATGATATATCTTAAATTCATTTTTATTAACTAACATCAGCTATGTTTAGTGCTGTGGAAGAAATCACTTAAAACTAGGCCAGTCAAATGTTATGAAATTGCTTATTAAATCACTGTATTTTAACTTTGTAACATCTGGGTTGATGTACATGATTTCAAATCTGATCTTAATTTAGGGCAAGGTCTTCATATGGAGTTTTTCTATCGTATTATTACAAAAATAAATGGTATTTTTCAGGAACACACCACTTTCCACACATAGCCTGCTCCAAATGCAGATTTGAGACCTTACTGTAATTCCATGCATGCTTTCTTGAATATTTGACCAATGAAGACCTACGACAGTAATTAAGATATTTATTAAATAAAAATGGATCTTGTCTTAGAAACAGGTGCACCAAATTATGTTTTTACACAGGGGACATTACAAAGACATCTTTGTCCTGTATCTGTGTAAACAGTTTGCAGTGAGAGAAATCTGAGAGCAGGAGTCCCAGTACACCCTGAAGAAATACTTCTTGGGGTCCAAGAGAAAAAACAGCATAGGATAAATTAGTTCTTTTGCCCTTGATGTTCTTTACAGTCATGACTTCCACTCCAAAGAAATGCTAATCTGTAGGATTAGGATATTAAGGTGAGGATATTACGATAACTATCAAAGTATTGTTAATTAAACTTCTCTCATTGTCATTGAGTTCTTCAAAAGTTTTATCAACTGAATTAGCTTTTGATTGGAGAATTCTCATAGGGTCAAATTCATAGAAACACTATGTGTGAGGAAACCATCTTGGTCTGTAGTTATTGGAAGGGCATTTCAGTTCCTGTCTAAAAACTACTTTTATCCATGTGGAACATCAGATTTACTATCACTTTTCTGCTGCTAGAAATAAGCTTCATGTGTGTCAGGAAAGTACCTTATAAAGTTATCTAGATCCAGAAAAGAAAACCAGGAAGAACATGTTCAACAGGAAAGTATCTCATGGCAAAATGTTCCTCAACTTCGAAGATTATTTTCTTGAGTTTTTTTTTGCATTCTGCTTTTACAGAACAAATGAGTCTAATAGATGCTTGCGAAAAGGGATCATGTACATTTTAATACTTCACGAATATAAAATTTCTTGATCTAGAAACAGAGCATTGCTACAGAGGGTTGGGTCACAAAACAAATTTCTGGAGCTTTTATTTCTAGGTAGTCCATGACACAGGCAAGTACATGAGCGCTCTATTCACATATAATTACAATTGCTTCAAGACTGACTGTAAAGAAATACTTTGAACTGTCATACTTTCAAGTAAATTATTTTTCATTCATTGCATCTGCTTTCTGCAGAAATTTTGATGGTGTTCTTTGTCATCATGGAAGGGAAATTTTGCTTCACTCATTACTTCTCATGTGAGAACTGTAATCTGTTTGCCTTACTGCCCCTGTTCTTTGATCAGACTACATCTCCCATCGTACCTTACTTTTGACAGATCAAAGTAGAGTGGTCATGAAAGCCAAATTCCAACCAAGTTCAGCAGCTCTGGGTATTCTGGCAGTGTGCCACTGTAGAATTAAATCAGATTTTGGTCAATTAAGGAGGCAAAAGTCCCTTGCTTTTCATTCCTTTCCCCCAAAATTTGTTTTTGTAGATCTGTCATAAGCGGGATCATATAGGAACATGACTTTTTTTTCCTGAATAAATGGGACAAGATAAAAATCTCTGTGCCCTTCCAACATAACACTAGTGGGTTTTATGGTAGATGTTCCAGTATCACCTCCTGGTGACAAATCCATAAAAAAACAAGTAGTTGGGTATTGGGGGTGGTGGTGGTGCTGTTTTGGTTTGGGTTTTTTTTTAATTCTGATATATTTATCAGTACAAACTGCATGTAGTTTGGGAAACTTGAATGAAAACTCTACTGTTCCTTTGAATTTCAGAAATCTCAACAGGAGGATTGCTGGAAGCAATTACTTGGTTTTCATAAAATGCCTTCCCCCTATGAAGCCAAATCCTGCGTATTGAAAATGGGCTTCATGACCAGATAGCAACCTTATGTGAAGATCCAGCATAGGTCTTTACTATGAAAAGCACGCTGAAAGTTGTCACCTGCACTGAGCCTGCTAGAAAGCAGATCTGTTCAGGGCAGAAAGTTCAACAGTTTAAAACATATATAGTAAGCATGTAGGCTTTCTATAATCTTGATTTAAGTATGAACTAAAACTTGGCTTAGAAACAAATCCTAATTTCAGAATGTGTCTGTAGTCATTTTTATGGATTCATCAAGAAAAATCAGAATATTAACCGAAGGAAACAACCCTAATAATCTTTTATAGATTATGCCTTACCAAAGCTTTTATGTTTTGGGTTTGGGTTTTTTTTTTCAGTATTCAAGTACGGATAGGCTGGAGATTCTTCTTGTCGCAGTAAGGATCTTTGTTACACAGAGACAGGAATGTGAATCCTTAAACCAGAAATATAAAACCAACCGACCAGTAAGCAAGTTTATTTTAAAGGGAATGCCCTCTTGAATTATAAAGCTGTGCAGGAAAAAAAAAAATGCAGTTTCCTGAGGCATCCAACTTCATTTTTCCAGGCTCATTTACTATGTCAATTCAAATGTGAGAGTAACTCATTTAGCTCTGCTATTAACTCTTACTCCATATAAGGCTGTATGGTGACAGCCAGAGTCCCAGGAAATTAAGCAGGACAATAGAAGAGCAATAGAAGATAGTATGGCCACATATGGTCTCATCCATACATCAATAGGTTTAGTCACGCTTTTTGTCATCAGAGGGTAAGCCACCCATTTCAACATTAAATGGCTGTCACTTTTACTTTGCTAGTGTCGTGGTTTAACCCCAGTCAGCAACCAAGCATCACACAGCCGCTCACTCACTCACCCCTGGTGGGATGGGGGAGAGAACCGGGGAAAAAAAGAAAAACACGTGGGTTGGGATAAAGGCAGTTTAACAGGACAGCAGAGGAAGAGATAATAATAATAATAATGGTAAAAGAATATACAAAACAAGTGAGGCACAATGCAGTTGCTCACCACCCACTGTCAGATGCCTAGCCAGGCCCTGAGCAGCGATCGCTGTCCCCCAGCCAACTCCCCCCCGTTTCTATACTGAGCATGACATCAGGTGGTATGGAATAGCCCTTTGGCCAGTTGAGGTCAGCTGTCCTGGCTGTGCTCCCTCCCAGCTTCTTGTGCCCCTGGCAGAGCATGGGAAGCTGAAAAGTCCTTGACTGGTGTAAACACTACTTAGCAACAACTAAAACCATCAGTGTGTTATCAGCACTGTTCTCATACTAAATCCAAAACGCAGCGCTATACCAGCTGCTAGGAAAAAAATTAAGTCTATCCCAGCTGAAACCAGGACAGCAAGGTTATCCTATGCTGTTCCGTTGGAAAGATCTCTAAACGAGGTCACAGTGTTTGGTTTATTTATTCAAAATCAGAAGTCCTATTAAGTAGGAAAATCTGAATTGAATACGCTTTAATATGTTAGGCTAATGTTCTTTTGTCAAATTATTTCTGAAGTGCTGCCTGAAAATGGCATTGTATGCTGAGTATGCACAAATTATACATAAATAACATACCCTTGGAGGTTGATGCACATTAAAGCCAAGTTAATTTGCTGTATTTCATATTTCAAGAAGTAATCTTTGTGTCATAGAAACTAGAGATGGGAGTGATCTGTGATGTCATCTTATCCACCCTACTGTTAATGCAAGTCTGTTCCCTGAAGAATATTCTTAAGTGTCTCAGCTTGTCTAGTTTTATACGACTGTAACTGTGGAGCCTCAAGTCCATTGTGAGGCTGGGTTATAGCACAATTGTTAACTGTATTCCTTTAACACTCAACCTAAAATTTTTATTTCCTAAAGGCATTCTGCAATTTCTAGTTATACTATCTTGGATCTACCTACAGTTCTGTGTACCACTGAAATCCTAATCAGTTCTTCCCTGTCCTCCATTTTGCATAATTTTAAATACAGAGTCATCATGTTCTCCCTGTCTCTTGTGTTTTCCTTTAGCCAAGAATGACATCGTTCCCTTAATTTTTCATTACAAACCAGTTCTTCTGGCACGAAAATAATTTTTGCTTTGCTCAAATTCGCTCTAACCGGTTTAATGGTTTGTGAGGTCTACGAAAAACAGACTGAATTTGAAGGCCTTATAGAGGCTTTATTTCTTTTCATGTTCAGTGTGTGTGCACTTACGGTTTGTGATTCGGGGTTCCTATTATATACTCAGTTTCTACTTGCTGTGAGCCTAAAATTCACTGTTACCACTAAGACATCTAAAATACCATCCAGCTGTCTTGAAGCCTTTATGTGCTATTATGGCTTTCTGGGTATTGCCTATCAGTTCAATGCCATACTTTTTTTTTTTAATTATTATTATTTTTTTTAATATTCATTTAATCTTCTCTTTCTATGGATTCTTCAATGTGCTAAACGCCATAACCTTTGAAACCAAGCGTAAGCTTGATTTTTCAAGTGGGCCAAAGGGAACAGCAGTCTTCAAGCTCAGACCTTGAAGGTCGTTTATGTTTCTCTCCTCAATGTTTTTAATAACCTTTTGATTTTTTTATTAATTGTTTATTCAATTCCAGTACTCTTTCACTCTCATTTCAGCTTGTGACTAAATGGAATACTAGGTTGCACCAGAGTCCAGGACACAAAATAGGATTCTTCTTTCCAAGCACAAAATTTTTCTTCAGTAGTGTTTGCAGTTCTTACTTGATTTTTGGCTCATACTTGTGTCAGACCCACTAAAAGTGGAAAATTTTATAAATAGATCATGTGAAACAATATAAAATTTGGCAAAATCTTCCTGTTGCTTTTACAGCATTTCTGTCAAATGATACACTGGTTTAATCAAATGCCTGTTTTCTGGCTGGAAGAATAGAACTCTAATCCTCTTTTCTTTAGTCTAAATCCAGTTGTTTTATTTCTCATCTTGAATAAATGGCTTCTAACTGAAATCTTGACATTTTTCTTGCCTGAGATCTTGATACTGTTTATAAGTATTTGACTAAGATATATTTTGCCTATCTGTGCCTAATGAAGCACTAACAAGACTAAATGATGAATGGCAGTTCAATCAATTCAGTTCGTTCAGAAACCAGCAGAAGCATATGGAACATAAATTTTAACCTCTCTTTTATAAACACCTGAATTGTTCTAAAATTTGATGGGAAATGCACTTTAGAAAGTTTTCCTTTGCTTTTCAGTGCCCAAGGAGAAACTTTGCTTAATATATCTATGCTTTGGGATGTAGAATTAGAAAATAGTGATTTATATTTAATTTACTTCTTCAAGAAATTTGGCTATCAACTCTCATTGTCCTGGAACGTAAAATTATTTCATTATTCAATAGTAGTCAAAGCCTTCAGAGATGAGTAAAGCATGGGTTGTCTGCCGATAATCTTAGTTAAGTGGTATCTGTAAAGACTCAGCCCTGGCCTTAATGAAAATATGCAATCTATTTTCATTAAGTTGTTTTATTCTAGAACCACTTGCTCACCAATATATGCACACATAGCCCTAAAATTAAATGCTACTTTCTGAATGCATCATCACGATGCGTAAGCAATGAAAAGGTATGTAATTACTACATAGCAAATAATTTACTTCTAAAAACAAAGTTAAATTAAAGGTTATTGCTGGGATTTTCTGACACAGAAACACAACTCTCAATTTCAGGGGGAAGTGGTACCGTAGTTAGTTTTGCACATTCTTGGTTCATTTTGATATATATATTTTGGGTTATATTTTGGGTTATGGAATCGGCATTTGTTTTGGGTGAAGGGGTTTTTGTATGTGATTATTTACACAGATATGGTTATATAGCATACATAGGTGTTTGCATGCCGAAGTTGTAGAAAATTTTATGTAGAAAAATGTAATTGAACAAGTTAAAATATGTAATCTAATTCTGCATCCTGTTGGTAGCAAGGGGGATGTTTTCTCTTTTGCTAAGGGAACAAGCAGCTCTTCAGCTCTCTTCATCCAGAAAAGATGCAAATGCAAGTCTGTAATTTGTTTTATATTTCAGAGGCAGAAGGTCCACAGGTTATCTGAAATTTGACTTGGAGAGTCACAGAAACTTTCCTCAACTTTTGAGAGTCCATTCTTTGTGCGGTAGTTAGTATGGATCAGATATTTTTTCCCTCTGATTTCCCAGTACTTCTCTCAGTGGCTTAACTGAGTTGGATGAGGAGGACTCATGAAATGTCTTTTGTGAGAGACCCGGAACAGGAGCTGTAATGCGGTGGCTGTCGCAGCGGGGAGAGGAGGGAGCACGTGGCTGCTCAGCCCACTGCAGCACCTCTCAGCCAGAGCTTCTGGGGGATGGGGTCAACAGTCCCCCAGAGCTAGGGGCTTTTTGAGCTTCCTTCTTTTATGCTGGAAGAGGTGAGAAGGAAGCCCAAGCAAGCCCATCCCAGCAGTCATCTGCATTTGGGCAGCCACATGCCCTTTTCCTTTTTACTAATTTTTTTCCAGATTCTCCTCCCATGCCAAGCTCTTCCAGTGTGCCTCCATGCCATAGTTCTGTCCCCATTCAGCTTCTCCCAAGGGTGCTCTCTCACTGCCTTTCTCACATCCCCAAAATTTATTCGGAAGCATGAGTATGCTGCTGGGAAGCACTGATACAAACAGAGAGCAGCTGCTGCGCCTTTGTTGGTCTCAACAGCTACCATCCATATTCCAGCTACCTCTACACTTGCCTTGAAACACCTGAGTAGTTGTATGTATACACTAGTTTTAGTAAATGTGCATGCTTGTCCTTCAGCCTGGCATTGATTTAAAAAAAAAAAAAAAGTTTAATTACTGGTGATGGATACAAAAGCATTGTTGCCTGCCATTTAATCTGTAAAAAATCTTTCTAACGCTTCATACTTTCATTTCTTTTTTTTCCTCTTTAGGGGAGTGGGTTGTATCTTTGTTGAAATGATTCAAGGGGTCGCTGCTTTTCCAGGAATGAAAGACATTCAAGATCAACTTGAAAGGATATTTCTGGTGAGTTCTTTATTGCTGAAGTAATGTGCCTTGGTCAATAAAGGACTGATTGATCAATGTTCACATATTTCTTTGTCTCAGGAATTAGATTACTGATAGAGGCAAGTATCAGGAGCCTAGCCCACAAGGTAGATACGGTTTGATTGATATATTCTTGAAGACGGTGTAATAAGTTCAGATCCTAATTTTTGCAGTTAATACTTTTCAAATAATCTATAGAAAGGTTTTTATACAATTGTGGAAAAAAGCTTTCCAAATGTAAGGCAATGGAAATCCAGCCAGTTTGTCATCCTCACTTGTGAGGATGTGATCAACTCTTGTTGGTGGTCTATTAATATTATGCCAATATTGTAATATCAATAGCAAGTAGATTTTGTGAGATAGACATGTAAAGGAAAAGTAAGATAGGAAATGAGGTGAGAACAGAATGGGAAATCAGAAATCATGCTTACGCTCAAGTTCAACAGGAGTCCCTGACTTCTGCTTCTGCAGCCTGGTGGGGCCCTTCATAAGGTATATGGGTAGCTCATAGGCAATGATGAGACATCCACATTTGGAGTGAAAGAAGACGTAATTTATATCAAGCATAAACCCATGATTTAACATTTTCCTTTCCAGGATTATGGGGTTTTGTGGGTTTTGGGGGGTTTTTTTTGGTTGTTTTGTTTTTTAACTTGCTCTTTCTCCCATCGTGCTCTGCGTTTGGCACAACTTTTCTTGACTCCCCGATAAAGGGTTTCATTTACTCTGATGCCTTCTGGGAGCTGTGCTGTTGCGGAGTGGGTTTATTCAGGGAAGCCACTGCTCACCCAGATACTAGCCAAAGTGGCTCCTGGTACTGTGGGGTGGCCATTAGGGAAAGTATCACAAGAGCAGCTTCTTCCCTCAACCTGGCAATCTCTGTTTTGCTTCTGACCACAAATTTAGAAGGGAAGCATGAGCATACCCTTGCTTTTAAAGATTATTTTGTTAGTAGTCATTTATTTCAAATGCAGACAATTTATTTGGGATTCTTTTTTTGCCCATGGGTAGGGAAAGTATTTCATCATATGTTTGTAACATTTACATTCTTCATTTTACTCAGACATGCTTGTACTATATCTCTTTTGTTGGGTCACCAGGGAATTTAGCAACTGCTTTTAGGAGTGACTCAAGAAAAAAAAAAATCTCTGAAACAAGACCTTATTTGATTGTGATATAAAAATATCTTATTTTCTGTCAAATATTTTGTTAGTCTGCCCACTTGGCTAATACCCTGAAAACTCTACTGTGGAAAAATAGCTGCGCCGCAGCACACACAAGGAGCAGCAGTTCTGAGCAGTTCCTGTGACGTGTCCAATTGCTTTGTTTGTTCGCCAGCTTGTGTATTTTAAGCTAGAAACTTCTGGGACTGTTTTAGAGTTTTGCTTTCTTAAATTATTATGCTTCTCATTTATTGGGATGAAATTTCCTCCGTATTTATAGAACATTAAATTTTTACAACAATAAATTCCTCTTTGGGGTTTCATCTCATTTATTGTGGTAAAATTTTAGCGAGTGTTTTTGCTATGGAAATTAAGTAGACTTCTAACAGCAGAAATGGGTACTTAATGGGGCCTTTCTGCACTGTATCATATGAGATCGTATGATATAGCACAAAAAGTGATAGTGATAGGTATATCTCATAAATCTATATAAAAATATGCCCTTTGTAAACCTTTTGTATATTCCCATTTTCTTTTCTCTTTCCTATCCTTGCAATTATTCATGTGTTAAAATGCCAAGATAAATACACCCTAGGATGAGTTTTGAGGCCTGCTGATCTTTTAAAATTCTGTTTTAAAACTGCAGCTGCAAATACTGAGAACAGTGTTGAAATAACAAGGGATAATTTATTGATACCGCTTCTTTAATTCACTCTTTTACAAACCATCAAATATAAAGATAAAATTTTGGACTGGTTAGTTTTATGGTCTCTTGTAAATCAGAGTTAATTTTTAAATCCCAATTAATTAGGCTTTCTAATGGAAGTGTCTAGTTAGCCTTAGCTAAATAGTTTCAGTGAGTGCCTTCCTAATGTACTCCAAGTATCATAAAGAATTTGTTATCTGTTTGGAAGTTATAAAACAATGGATTATTCTTGTTTGGTTTTGTATTTGAACAGAAGGATTATATTCATTCATTCTCCAGTGAATCATGGGTAGTGTGGTAGTTAATAGTGCTGAAGTACAAAATTAATCAGGTTGTTACACCAGATAACTCATGCAATTAACTCCCACACAGTGAGCACTTACACAGCTGTGAAAGAAACAGATGAACCAATGAAAGACTTTTCCACAAAGCCTTCCCATAGTTCACATTTTCAAGATCCAACAGTGATGGTTTTCTCGTAACAAAGGCTAGTCTTCTGAAAATGAAGTCCACCTTCACACTAATCCTTTTGTTCAGTAGTCCTTTTCTAAAATACACAACTTGCAAGGAAAGATATATTAATCTGTGTTGTATCTGTTGTATCTGTTGCCATTGTTATTAGTCATAGCTACATGTCCATAGCACATAAGAGTCCAGGTTGCAGCTTGAGGCTTTCAGGGAATCAGTTACATTGTAGTAGGAAAGTCACAAAATGCTAAGAAATTATAATCAGGAAAAGTGAACAAAATTTAATGTGAATAACAGTTTAAAATTCTTAAATGGCTGTTTGATTTCCTATTGTATAATTTTCCATCATTATGTAAATGAAATTAAGGTATGTTGAGCGTATACTGTTTCAGTGATTATCAAGTGGAAGTCAAAGAGAGATTCTCTAAATGCTTTTGCATCTCTCTACCTTGGCATTCTTCACATATCTACATAGCAAGAGTAGATGCAACCCAGAACACGACATATGTTTCTTCTTCATTATGACTGATGTTTATTTATGTTTAATAATGGTTTAATTAAGTGACTGTATATAATAGAAAAGAGATTGATCTTTCAGTTTTGTTTAAGAACTTTGCTCTTTAAGCTTGTGTTTCCTGACTTCTGTTGGCTTAAACATTTGTGGGTTTTTAAATGGTAATATACACTGATTCTCTATTTCTGTTACAGCAGCTGTTTATAATAACCATTCTCAGGTTGCATTACTGTGATAGGCCTCAAGAAAATAGCAAGGGTTTATAAACCAGAATCTGTTCTCAGAATTGGACCAGCACTCAGCAGTTTGGATGAATGAGCAAGTTGCAAGTTGTTATTGTCACACTTTGGATCTGATAATATGAATTCTTTTTCCCACCTATACTTAAAAGTGTTAATAATCTTTTTCAAAAAAACCTGTACCTACCAAATAAAATGGAAATCACACGTATAAGTAGGTTCTTTTTTCAAAGAGGTTTAACAGTGAATAAAAAGTCTTAATGCAGAGGTGATTTGGTTTAATCAGTATACCATTACATCTTTACTCCTACTTTTTTCCTACATATTGGAACTGAGGTTACTTTCTGAATAGAACTGCATCATAGCAAATAAGAGAGGAAGGTGTAATTATAGCCTGTAAGAGCTAACAAGTCTTTTGCCTCGAAGTATCAAATTAGTGATGTGTCATCATCATTTCCAGCACAGCTGAGGAGATCCAGCTAACCGTTTTGCCACTCTCCGAGACAAGCACCTTGAGGTTTTGTTGCAAGGTGCTAGGTCTGGTAGACCAATAATCTGATACAGTGATTCCAGGATTTCTATTTAGTCTTGTAGTATATGTGCAAGACAGGATGAAGCTTTGATCAAGTACACGTTGAACAGTAACACCATGGGAATAGGAAAAATGTGTGAGGGAATCTGTTGAATCAAAATAAAACTACACAAAATTGGGAAACATTGTGCTTCTGATATGGAGTAGCTAATATCTTTATCAGTAGTTTATTCCTGTTGATTATTTGTTAGCATACATTTCTCTAGATGCAAACTTTGAGGTTTTCTGTATCAAGGAGAACCTGCCATTGTAAATAAGCGTTACTTATGTCTAGCAGTAAAAGCTGCACCAAATGCCTTCAAGCTAACCCTGTAGCAGGGCGAATTGACAGCTCCTTGGATCTGGTGATGATCAGCATGAATTAGTTGAGTGTTAATGCTGATTACACTGAGAAGCCTGCAGTATGCCTGTGCATGCCTTACCCTGAGCCACAATGGAGGTACCAACTTGGTTACAGTTCTGATTTTGATATAAGGATGTGCTTTTATACTCTCTGTTCTTAGCAGATTCAAACCAGATCAGAGATTAATTTCTTGTGCTAGCTTAATTTTTCTTCTGGAGAGAATTTGAGTGGGAAGGTATTTCTGTGTTTTCCACTTTACATGAGGTTTCTGAGAGCCACTATAGATCAAAGTGAATTTTCCTCCCTGGCTCCGAAGCCTTCCCGATAAGGGAATAATCTGTGTGTTGGCTGAACTTCAGTCTTGGTGCCAACTACACTGAAAATTGCATTTCACTGCAAGAATCACGTACAAAGAGTTCTACTGATACTTTGTAGATCTCTGCACATGCAGGAAAGCAGCATTTAAGTGCTATTTTATCTGTAAATGGTCATTCACTCTGCAAACATGGTTGCAGGATGTGTGCATGCTGCAGTTAACGTGGTACAGCAGGAGTGGGAGTTTGCAGTCAGAAGCTTCTGTCTTTCCTGACACGGATATTGCAAAAAGCTGAGGACTCCTCTCTGGTATTGTATGCTATTGCTCTGCTGGGTGCCATAACACACAGTATTAAAAAGTAATTAAAAGAGAACAATATCAGTTTGTTGAGTCCAGCAGCCTGGTATGCCAAAGGGTGACGCCAGAAACTCTAGCTTTCTGCATGGAGCTCTACAGCAAAGACTCACAAGAGTTTGCTGTTTCAGATAGCTATGAAAAATGGCATTTTCCTTTTAAATGGGAATGGAAATGCTACTTCTGTTATTGAAGATTTAAAAGGCTAGCAATATTTCTTCTTTTACTTTTATATATATACACACACATACACATACATGCCTGAGCTGTCTTGTATCGTGTAATGCAGGCTAGTAGTGTTTCCTCCACAACTCTAATGTTAAACAGGCATTTGTGAAGCTGTGGAGCTTTCTCCCTGTGGTTCTGTATCTGAAGATTTGCTTCATGTCACTGATGTCCTCTAAAGCCTGAAATAATGCATTTTAACAGGCCTCACTTTCATTTAAGCTTATCGCGGCCCCAAAGGAACTGTGCTTTCTGGTACATTGTGTTAATAACATCTTTTGGGAAGCTAGCAATGCTAAACCCAAGGGAGGAGTACTTTTAACTATTGGGTTTTGAAGTTCACCTGTGTAATGAGGTGTTTAGTAAAATTTATTGGTCTTTTATTCATGTTTCATTATTGAATACATGCTTTTCTGTCACTTAGTAAATATTTTGGCCCTGAAATACAGCTTGTTCATCTCTGAGGGGATAGGTGTTTTTGTGAGGCTGGACCTGAGCTGAAATTTTATTTTGTGTAGACATGGTCTCTGTGGTGCCTTATATGTTGCAGATGATTAATCTGGTTGGAGAAAAAGTCTTCATCTTCGTAAAATAGATAGTTCTTGCTTAGAGGGGGGAAGTTTTCTATAAACAGCTTGTGTTTTCCTCCCATCTCTCACCATTTTCCTCTCACCAATGACTTCATGAGGAAAATGAGAGGGTTTTTTGAAACTATTAAGTAGAAACCTGACTGATGAGTTCTTTCTCCTATAACACAGCATGTAAGTAAAATGAGAGAAGTGCAATGTATTATATCCTGCTAATGAATTTATCTCTGCTTTGCTGTATTATAACAATACACAAAATATTTCACTTCTCTTCAGCACCACTGAAATTAATTAAATAAATAGCAGACTTCTCTACCTGTGGGTAATCTCTTTGAAGTTGTTAGCACTTATTCAGTATTTTACTGCAGTTGCCCATGGGCTTTGCACTGATACCACTTTTACAAGGTTCCTTTCTGGGCTTTATGTTTTATGCATAGGCAAAAGCCCGGCTGGAACTCAATCTGACCACTGTTGTAAGAGATAATCAAAAAAGTTTCTACAAGTACATTAGCAACAAAAAGGGAGCCAAGGAGAATCTCCATCCCCTATTGGATGCAGGGGGAAACATTGCTACCAAGGATGAGGAAAAGGCTGAGGTACTTAATGCCTTACTTGCCTCAGACTTTAATAGTCAGACCGGTTCTCCCCGGGGTATCCACCCTCAGGATCTGGAAGACGGGGATGGGGAGCAGGATAAACCCCTCATAATCCAGGAGGAAGCAGTTAACAACTTGCTATGCCACCTGGACACTTATAAGTCTATGGGGCCGGATGGGATCCATCCGAGAGTGCTGAGGGAGCTGGCAGAGGAGCTTGCAAAGCTGCTCTCCATCATTATCAGCAATCCTGGTTAACAGCGGAGGTCCCAGACGACTGGAGGCTGGCCAATGAG
Source organism: Scopus umbretta (assembly GCA_013400535.1). NCBI lineage: Eukaryota > Metazoa > Chordata > Aves > Pelecaniformes > Scopidae > Scopus > Scopus umbretta. The sequence goes on along the minus strand of VZTL01049829.1, from coordinate 44,218 downwards.
ACACCCATCTACAAGAAGGGCTGGAAGGGGGATCTGGGGAACTACAGGCCTGTCAGTCTGATCTCAGTGCCGGGGAAGATTATGGAACGGTTCATCTTGGGTCCGCTCAATGGGCATGTGCAGGACAACGAGGGGTTCAGGCCCAGCCAGCATGGGTTCATGAAAGGCAGATCCTGCTTGACCAACCTGATCTCCTTCTATGACAAGGTGACCTGCCTAATGGACGAGGGAAAGGCTGTGGATGTTATCTACCTGGACTTTAGTAAAGCCTTTGACGGTGTCTCCCACAGCATTCTCCTGGAGAAGCTGGTGGCTCATGGTGTGGATGGGTGCACCCTTCGCTGGGTTAAAAACTGGCTGGATGGCCTTGCCAGAGAGTGGTGGTGAATGGAGTGAAATCCAGTTGGCGGCCGGTGACAAGCAGTGTTCCTCAGGGCTCAGTGCTGGGGCCAGCCTTGTTTAATGTCTTTATCAATGATCTGGATGAGGGGATGGAGTGCACCCTCAGTAAGTTTGCAGACGACACCAAGCTGGGTGGGAGTGTCGATCTGCTGGAGGGTAGGAAGGCTCTGCAGAGGGATCTGGACAGGCTGGATCGATGGGCCGAGGCCAGCTGTAGGAGGTTTAACAAGGCCAAGTACTGGGTCCTGCACTTGGGTCACAACAGCCCCATGCAATGCTACAGGCTTGAGGAAGAGTGGCTGGAAAGCTGCCTGGCAGAAAAGGACCCGGGGGTGCTGGTTGACGGCCAGCTGAGTAGGAGCCAGCAGTGTGCCCAGGTGGCCAAGAAGGCCACCAGCATCCTGGCTTGTATCAGGAATAGTGTGGCCAGCAGGAGTAGAGAAGTGATCGTGCCCCTGTACTCGGCACTGGTGAGGCCGCACCTCGACTCCTGTGTTCAGTTTTGGGCCCCTCACTAGAGGAAGGACATTGAGGTGCTGGAGCGTGTCCAGAGAAGGGCAACGAAGCTGGTGAAGGGCCTGGAGAACAAGCCTTATGAGGAGCGGCTGAGGGAACTGGGGTTGTTTAATTTAGAGAAGAGGAGGCTGAGGGGAGACCTTATCTCTCTTTACAAGTTCCTGAAAGGAGGGTGTAGTGAGGAGGCTGTCAGTCTCTTCTCCCAAGTAACTAGCGACAGGATGAGAGGAAATGGCCTCAAGTTGCGCCAGGGGAGGTTTAGATTGGATATTAGGAAAAATTTCTTTACTGAAAGAGTGGTGAAGCATTGTAACAGGCTGCGCAGGGAGGTGGTGGATTCCCCATCCCTGGAGGTGTTCAAAAAACATGTAGATGTGGTACTTTGGGACATGGTTTAGTAGGCATGGTGTTGTTGGGCTGACATTTGGACTAGATGATCTCAGAGGTCTTTTCCAACCTTAATGATGCTGTGATTGTATGAAGCTATGCCATACTTCAAATGAAAGTAATTCTAAACTAAGCAAGCATGAGGTGAATTAACTTTTTAAGTGATCTTTAAAAAACAAAGGAAATCTTCTATGTATTCATACTTTTTTAAGGATTTTGGATTTTTTAAGAGTTCTTAAGGAGTTTCAGCTCAGTTTTAGTTCTCTGACTGCATTATGTTGTCTTCTGTATCACTGCCTGTGTAGTCTTTTTCCCTTATAACAGGGCACAGGGTATTTGATACTAATTTGTGTTTACCCCTTATAAAGAACTTCTGTCCTCACCATGTCTGAGTAGCCATAGTCTGTGTTGTTCTTTGCCTTATATCATTAAACCCATATGGTATTGGGCAAACAAACTGGCCTATGATTTAAAAATAGGAATCTTGTAAAAATGTAGGAAATTTTCTTGAGCAGTGTTGCCTATGTGTGTCAGGAAAGGAGGCTTTAAAAAAATATTGAAGTTGAATATCTCGCACTCTATTAACATTTCATTTAGAAAAGGGGACACACAATCTCCCATTCATCCATGTTCAAAGTCATAAAAATACCCGGCAGTATATCATGGACACTTGCCAGGAGAACTACTGCTGGTAGTAGGAGGGAAAAAGGGGCGGAGGCGGGGAATGAATATGCAACCCCATCCTTGACTTTCAAGGGCTGTTTGGGGCTCAGGCCAGCCAGTCGCACAACCTGATGCACATAGGTGTCATCTTCTGCTTGTGAGAAGATGTTCCTGTCCAGCCAGCTAATTCTGAGCAAAACCCTGAGCGTGGCTGGGATTGCAAGAGCTTGGCTTATTATTAGCTTGGTAAAGCAAAACATGAAGAGTACTTGGCTATCAGAAAAAGAAAACAATTTAAGACATGACTTCATGGAAGACAATGGCTTTGTGGTTTTCTTTGGAATCGGAATATTTTTTTAGTATCTCCCATATTTCAGTTGCTGAATGAGAAATGGGTTATAATTATGAAGAAGCATTGTTTCTTTTCCAGGCTCACCTCTGGCCTTCGAGAGGGTGGTTACAGGCAATACACTGAAAAAAATGTGCTGAGACTCAGCTGGTGTAGATCAGTGCAGCTCTGTTTACTTACACTGGTGTACATCTTTGCAGTCACCTTCGTTGTTGGCCCATACACCATAGAAATAGATTTTTTTCCTCATGTAAAATCTCTGTACAGGTTGTGTTCACATGTGTTATGGAGCTGTAATTGCAAACTTTTTGCATGCAGGTGACACTGAACAGAAATGCAGTTGTAAGCAGTTTGTGCATGTTAGAAATGGAGCTGAAGTCCATTTTGAACAAAAGTGTTGGTCTGTTATCCAAAAAATTACGTTGCAAGATAATATTGTGCCATATAAAAGTATAGGCTCATTCATAAACCTGCTCTGATATGCTGGTTTTATTTACTAGGGAAGATAATAAATGATCAGACATCGAATAGTCATATTGCTTTCTCTTTCCATTTCATAAATAAAGGAACAATGTTTAATACACTTGAATCTTCTCTTTTCCCTTTCCTCTTTTACTTGTGTCTGAATTGCATATCACATGCCAAAAGCAGATTTTCTGAAGAGCATCTTGATTGCCAAAATTGTTGTTTATAATCTATAGCTCAAGTTCAAACATCCTTAAAGTTGAAAATGTCTAAAAGTCAATGTGAGGCAGTTTTAGATGATGATTTTAGAGACAGTTTATGAGACTAAGATTGATATGCCTTACCTGTCTGCAAATGTTTCTTAAAAGACTTCAAGAATAATAGCTGATCTCTTCTGCCCTCCTAAGAACTGGTAAAAGTATATAGTTTTTTTCTGTCATAGTGTCTGGGGGAAACATGCCCTTCAGCCCATGCACATGCCTGAGGTACCATTTGCAATAGGCCCAATTTGAATAAAGGCAGACTTTAATACCTGTTTTAGTGTTTCCTGAATCAGTGCCCTAGACTAGGTATTAATTTAGCAAGATGATGAGTACTTGCCATAAGACTGAAAGTCTTCAACTACCGCTGTCTTTTAGATAAGCTGCTGATCCTCAGTATCTTTCTATAAGCTAAATGTAAATTTTCAGATAAGCTAGTGATTTCAAGAGGTTTCAAGTTTTCAAGGGCTAACATTCAAGGGCATAACACCTTGATTTGGACAGCTGCTTTTCTAGTTCATTAAATGGCTGTGGTTAAATAATTTAGGCATTCGACATATGTTGAAAATTTTGTGTAATCTCGTCTGAGTTTTAAATATGCAAATAAAAATGCTGTCACACAATTTCTGTGTGTCCACTATTTGTGCGTTGCCATTCCTTATGTGACTTGCACAGAGAAAAGAAAATCAGAAGGAATGCATCTCCCTTGTATTTTTGTATTCTAAATGGGGCAGGGGGGGTATTATTATTACTGTCTTTTTATAAAGTAACCAACATGAAAAAAGCTGCATTAGTTTGAAACTGCCTTGAAAAGTACTGGACAAAATCAGTATTAATAACTAGGAAAAGGAAAGAAAAGAGGCTACAGAAATGGAATATATTCTATTTCATAAGAAGATGTCCAAAAAAAGAGATCTCGTACAGGAACTGAGAGTAGAATTACCTGACTAGGGTCTTAATGCAGTAGATATGCTCAACTGTTTGAGTGTGAAATAAATAGAGCAAGTTCTGAAGTAGACAGTATTATGTTTCATTCTTGTTGCTTTGGTGCTTCCTTCCCCAGTCTTCCGAGTGCTCCATTTAAAATAACTTGGAGGCCTTATGAGGCTATAGCAAAACTGGATTCCCTAGCTGTCAGTCACAGGAAGAAAAATGTCCTGTGTTCACTATTTGTCTTTAGAGCATGCCTGTATATCACTGTGTAGCAGTGTTTCTGGCAATTGAGGTCTGTTTCCGAGTACATCAGAGAGAGCTAATAATATGTTTTGTGAAAACATAATGAGAATTTTTCACGGTGCTTTTTTGGGGTGCAGCATGATCCAAATGGCCGTGGTGTAAACGCTCAAACTTATCAGTGATGGAGCAGAACAGCATAAGGTAAATTCTTACCAGAGAGTGCAGTATGGTGCAGTAAGTATGTTCTTGCATAAATATGATTGCCTTGATGATGATTACATCCAGAGGAGAAATCAAAGGAAATTTTTAGGCATCTACTTATTGCACTGAAAGTTTATGGTTGGATTTCTACATATTTTGATGGGTGAGAAATCAGTTGACCGTGTAAACTTTCTATTTGACTAAACTTTGCTGTGTCATAAAGAGGGATTTATGTTTTTAGAATAAGTCTTGCTTGGTTCCCTTTAAAGTTATTTTAAAATATTCTGCAGTTACTTCCCTTCTTCAAAAGGGAATTATTTGCATTGTAACTCATTTTCATCTTAGAACATATTACATTTGTTTTTCTCCCAATATATCCTGAATGTAATTGTTTTACAATAGCTGGTAATTGCGCTTTTCTCATAAGAGAAAGAAAAGTTGCATAAATTTTGTATTGCTGAACTGGCCCTTCAGTAAAATCAGAGGGAATGAGCCAGGGGTTTTGTCAATCCATTAGTTATCCTTCATGTCTCATCTTGATGTGCATCCATACGACAACACATTGCCCTAATTACCTAAGAAGAGGCCTTAATAATTTGGATGTTGGAGATCCCAGGCATTTTGGTATAGTCTGCTTTGGTCTGATGACTAAGATATTTGCTTAATAACATTGCTGTGCTGGTGTACTGGCTTGTTAGAGTGTGCTAGTATTGCTCCTTTCTCTTGGAAAGGGAGGGGTAGAGATGAGGTCCTGCTGGCCTCACTGCTTCATATCACTTTATCAACTGCTCAGCAGTTCAAAGCAGGGTAATAACTGTAGCCAGGGCAAATCCTCTTTTGTTTGTTTTATGGACCTTGTCATGAAATCCCTGCAGTACCCTATTCTGTAAAAAAAATTGTTTGTCAGACCAGTGAATGTAGCTGAAAACTAAGGATAGTGAAACACCTGTTTCTTACTAGAGTCATCTCTTCTTTGGGCTTCGTTTGCTTTCAGTAAAATGTACTTTCAGTGCAGCTTCCTACCACTTTTGCTGTGTATGATCTTATTCTTGCTAATGCTTTCATGGGTTTGTTGCTTTTGCAGCCTTTTAACTAGCTTAATGATAACATCGTGCTGCTCATCTGCATTCCTCACATAGTCCAAGAGATCAGCTGTGCCTACACTGTTGAAAGGTTGATTTTTCTGTCTGATAACTTGCGTAGTTAGTTACCCTTGTTTCATTGTTTCATCTCCCTTTCTACTAATTCAGTGAGATCTTGAAAATGTATCTGTGAAATGTTAGGATTTGCCTTGTAATAGCAGTGTTGCTCATGTTTAAAGAATTAATGAAGTCATTTTACTGTTCTTATACCTGATCCCGCATCATTTTTCAGCCTTTGTGTTGTCAATGTTTCTGGCTATGCATTTCTGTGGACCGTAATGTATATATGGTGGGGGATAAGAAACTGTAACTCCAGTCTTTCTTTTCCTCTCCCTCATTACTGACTGCTAGTGGTACTGAAGCTCTTTGTCGTGTGTCTTTGCAAATTTTCTTTCCTGTATTTGCATATCCTATTTATTTTTTTTTATCCATCTCCCCCTCTGGTATGTTTTTTTGGTTTGGGGTTGGGTTTTTTTTCTGAAAAAGAGTGCACTGTGATATGCGAGTATTAAGCAGCTCTAATCTTTTGAGGATTTACCTTCATTCACTCACACTTCATCACTGATTGTTTTGGTGCAAGCCCTCTCAATTCCTTTGGGAGCTGCAGGCAGTATGTTCTCCAAATCCTGCCCAATCCTCACAGCTCCCTTCTCCAGTGAGTAAAGAGGAACTGTTTTAGCAGATCCAGGGAAGTAGTTCCCATCTGCCCAAAAGTGAGGCTGCAACAAGCAAGGACTGCCACTGCAGCTGCCCTGCATGTCGCTTACAGAAAGTTTAAATGGCGACAGGAGATGACGACACCCTAATCCCTCCTGCCTAGTGTTTTTCAGAGCTCAGAAGTCACGGGCAAAGTTACTGAGTACACTAACGTCAAAGCGAACAAATGGGTTCACTGAAGCTGGGAGTGCAGCTGCCTCTTCTGGTTGAGCGACACCTGCTTTCACCTTCATTTAAATAAGCAAAATGTAAAGTCTTAGGCCACCTGCCAGCTGATTGTTAAAGTCACAGCTGCTAAATGAGCAAAAAATGGTTAAATCACAGAGTTTCCAACTTTCAGAAAAATTGAGAGTCTCAACATTTAGCACTCTTTCAAAACCCACTTCTGATCTCTACATTTTGGCATGTTCCTCATGGTGTCAGGGAAATGAACTCATCCCTCTTACTGGACTTGCAAGGAAGTGGGTAAAGAAGGTGTCAGGAAAATGGGTAGACATGCTAGCAAAGAATTCACTGGAAACTTCCAAAGTGTGTGCTAGCTTGCCATGCTGCAGTGGAGGATATGGGTTCTGTTCAGCCACAGCCTCCCCATTGATCTTACTGTCTCCTAGATGAGAATGAGTATCTCCCTGGGATTCTGCCCTGACCCCACTTAAAATGTCTCATCTTTTAGCTGAGTGTCTCTCCATCAGCAGTAGGCTGACATTTCCCCCATTTTTAGGGAAAAAAAAAAAAATTCTGTACTACTTGGAGACTTCCATTTTTCATTCTGCTTCCTTGTTCTGTTCCTATGATTCAGAAGTATAAAATTCTTGCTTTTTTAGCTGCAAAGTACTGCTGTTTGGAATGAATACACCAAGCATCATGCTGTGGTTTGTTGTAGGAGGCACACTTGAAACTGAGTCACTTGAAATGGATTTTTAGTGATAAGGTTAGACATTTTTAAAAGTGATTTGATTTGGGAATTCTGATAAGGTTCAGTGTGGGAATCAGCGGGATATTTAGACATCCAGGAGGAATGCTCTTATATCCACCACATATACCCAACACAATTGGAGCTCATTATTAATGCACTCACTGTTTCAGAAATATTGTAACACCTGGACCTGCACATTCTTCAAATGGCAGCATGACTGGCTGCCTTCATTTACTGCAGATTGAACAAATGGTCGCTTAAAAAAACTTGACAAAATACCCACTGCTTCACTGGGCTCCATGTGGCTGCACGAATCTATTCAAAATTGAGATTATTACAAGATCAAGACCTCAGCTGGCAAAATAAGGAGTTGGCAAACTTCTGGATGATCTGATCTGATTCTAGTATCATGCTGTTCTGTGATGCTGAGCACCAGGCTTAATATATGGGTCTCGGTATATGTTACCTCCCCAGGATTTTTAGGTGAGAAAGAGAATTTTCATGATACCCCTTTTCGGGTTTTTTTTTCAGACAGTGAGCTCAGCAGCTCAGTTAGCCCAGCTATAGTATTCTATCTGCTTTAGTACAACAGCTTTCCTCTCCGCTGCAAATGTATTTCTGTCACATAAGTGGCACATGTCATGAGCTTCTATTGTGCTGTGTCTATGCTGTTCCTTGTGTGTAAGGAATGGCGAGTCCTGGTGTGGTGTCATAACAAGGCACACTCATTTCTCCGATGTGTTGTGACTGGGCACCAGGCCAGAGACAAAGGGTTTCCAAGTATCCGAGAAATACAGTGTGCTTCACTGCTTCGGAGTGAGGTTTTGCTCTGGGAAAACATGGACTGGCTTCTATGAAAATCATTGGGTCAGGTGTACTGGTGCAGTGATGATCCTTATCAGGAATGGATGTGATCCCAAATGCACTGGTTTGTTCAGATAGTTGTAGTTAAATGATAGTACAGTGAAGAAATACCATTTTATTTTAAATAATAATGTTTTCTTTGCTATCTTCATGCTGATTCATAGGAAGATGCATAAATTTGGTCTGTTAATTATTTAAATAAGCTCTTCAGCTGAATGGCAGCTTTAAGCCCTTAAGCGTGCTGATGCAATGGTGTAGCTTTGCCTGTGCCAATGAGATTGGACACTGTGACACTCAGTAGGAATTCATGTGTGTTGACTGAGCCAGTTTTATGGTCTTCAGAAAGACCATAAAGCCAGCTTTATGATCCAAAAGCAGCATTGCTTTTCCGATAAGCCAGGATTTCCAAAAAAACCCTGTGTAGTGCATACCTGGAATTCAAATGAGCCAGCTGCTGAGCCAGTACAGCAGGGCTTGTGGAAGTACATTTCATAAAAGCCTTCCAAGGGCTTTTGGCATTCCCCTCCCCCACCCTTTTTCAGTTTAAAGAAAAAAGTCAGTAATAAAACTTGAAATAAATCTTTAAAGAGCGTATTTAGGAGAAGACTGTCTGTTTGGGTGGGTTATTCCAAATTCTTTACAACACAAATAGGATAGGACATCTGAAATGTAGAGTATATACCTTTCTGTACAGAGTAAATCAGAGCAGATTTTAAACAATATGTAAACAAGCATGACTTGTGAGCCAGGGGGTCCTTTTGACAGAAAATTCCTGTCTTCTTTCTCCTTCACAGTGAAGGAAACTGTTCTGTTTGTTCCCAAATGGTAAGAAAGAGACCTTCCAGCACAGAAATCAGCAGCATGTGCTTCTTCGCCTGTATTAACACCAAGATCTTCCTTGGTGAAATCATTCCCTCTCTCTAACCTTATTTGAGAACTTACAAGCTCTGGCAATGCCAGAAGAGCAAACTTGCCTTCTTGGAAGAAGGGGAGAAAAATCTGTTGAGATCAGCTGTAGTGTTCTGCATGAGTTTTCTTCCCAGTCTTTTCCTGATCCACAGCTTCAAGGTCTACAAAGCTTTCCAATTCTCTTCTCCTTACTCCTCTTACTAAGGATCACTTTCACCCTGTTGAGGTGTTTTATGGTTTCTGCAGCTCCAAAGCAGATATGAGAGACACTAAGTCTAGTTTAATGTCAGGATTTTTTTATTCTGAGGATGGGATTGTTTGCTCATGGAAGGAGACTCCTCTGCACAGGTGGCTGGGAAAGCTGGAGGGACAGGTTCTCAGTTCTGCTTCTTCAGCTGCTTCAGCATGGAGCATCCCTCACAGCAGAGCCCTCTTCACTTTGGAGCTAAACAGTGTCTCCTTTTAGTATGTACTACACTTATTAATTAACTTGTAATTTGGCTAAATCGCTGCATGGTCACACTGGTTTGAGGGAAGGTGCAGTCTCTGTCAGGAGTTTGCCTTTTTTTCCTTTTGCTGCTAATTTCAGATCCTCTCTCTACAGCATAGACCCCTCTGTTTTCAAAATAAGTTTGCCAAATCCTGTTTTCTTAGTGTTTTTAGCATTTGTTTAATTCACAGAAATGATCCAGTAAGAATCACAAAATAATAAAACAGTTTCTTCCACCATGTGAACCTTTGTGTAAGTTGTAGTTACTAAAATAGGGCATTACAATGAGATGTGCTGATTACCTGTAGGAAGACGATCCTACAGCCCAGCACAAGTTGTTTCACACTTGCTTTTTTCTCATTGTGAAATTTAGATTACATGACTCTGGTTTTGCTCTCTCTGCAATTTAGATTGGATTATGGACAGAACTGGTTTCTAAAAGTCATCTCATTGACAGAGCTGTTTCTGTGATTCAAAGTGTAGTTTGTATTTAGTAGGTCCTTTTTGGAAGAAACACGACTCTCCCCTGACTGAGCAGTTAAGGAAATTGGCATATCAAACCTCAGTAGTGCTTTGTTGCAAGGCTGGAGATTTAATTTAATCCTGTCCTGATGGTTTGCAGTGCTGGGTCTGTTGTGATGCCTGCTCTGTTCCTCCTTCTCCTCCTCCTCCCAGCTGTCGCGCCCAGCTTGTGCAGAGAGAGTAGGTAGAGTCTGGCTCTGCGAAGGTGGACAAGCGTGTTTATGAAGTCTCCAGTCCTTGTCGTCTTCCTCATGTTAGCACAGTTGCAATGGTGTCTATGCCAGGGTCCATCAAAGAGGTAGCTGTGGTTACCATGGGTATGAAGAGAACGAGGAGTTTATTTACTTGTACCGTAAATGGCGTGGAAACAGTGTTGGGATATATTTAACTTTTTGATGCAGGCAGCTACTCAAATATCATTTATGTACACAAACTAAGGTTGGAAAAATCACATATTAAAAAGGCATCCTGGTGAGACTTCTTTGTATTTTGCTTCTGTGGGGAAAGGATGTTAAGAACAGTTGGGTCATTTACTGTTTCAAGTAACTTATTTTTCATCCTTGACAGAGCTAAAGCGCAAATAGTAGTTGAACTTGATTTTTTTTAATTAATGTGTGTTGTTGAAATTTTATGGGAATGCTGATAGTAATTTAATGTTTTGCTTCCCTCATCCACACTGGCACATTACCTAAATGTTTTTGAAGCCAGCTTCATCATAAACTCCTTATGCTCAAAGCAAGTGGTTTTATTACCCACATATAATGGAATGATGATGTTCCACTGGATCGCTGAAAGAGTCAGCCTTTTGCTGTAGGTGAAACTCACTCTGTTCTTACTGGTTCTTTTCTCACCTTCGAGAATAAGCCTCAGTAACTTCTGTTTTTTCACAAAACAGCGTCACTTTACGTACAGCAGAAACAAGCTTATGGGGTTGGTAAGGAGGTGCCTTCTCTCTTTTTTTGTTGCTGTTGTGTCCTGTACTCATTGTCTGTGTAGCAGGTACTTCTCTTAGAGCTCTTGAATTTAATACCTTG
>VZTL01049829.1:0-33168 GCA_013400535.1 Scopus umbretta | reverse complement strand
TTTTTTTTTTTTTTTTTGTTAAGACAATGCTTAGATTATTCACAAAATAACTTGCAAAAGAAATACTCCACAGCCGCCTTTATGTTTAATGTTTAAGAGAATTCTGCTACACATTACCATTGTGCCTAGAAAAAGGTGGTTGTTGCACTTCTTTTTCCTTTTACTACGTATCATCACTGCAAGTTTTTTAATGACTTTGATAGCATTTACAGGGACATAAGGAAGCAAAAAATACAACCCATAAAATTAAGAATAAGAATTTGAAAGTCTGATTTTGTCTGTAAAGAATTATGGGCTCTTGTTTAATGCTTTTGTTCTGAAGAGGAACCATACAAGTTAGGTTACCTTACTTTCTGTAAGCTTAATGTGTTGCATCGCTATTTAGCTGGTATTTTCTTTCTTACCTATATGGGAATACAGGTATGGAATAATGAAGGGGTGTTTTGATGACAGTTGACTGAACAAAAATACAAAATACAGTCTTCAGGCTCTGGGCAAGGCCTTTAGTGTTTTACATATGGGAGGAGACTGCCTTGTTCACACAGTCTCATTTGAGTTGTTTCAACTTTGAATTGGTGAGGATTCCTGGTTTAGGAACTGTATGTAATTTTTGCCATTCTTTTAATGAAGTAAGACAATGAATAGGCATATGGTCTTTATTTTTCATGAATCCAAATAAATACATTGTTGCCACTATAGCTGATAGACATTGTTTCTGTAGCAAAAAATGAAGTGACTTCTTCATTTTAGCTGGGAACCCTGGGACATCCACAACCTTCCCAGACTTAAAATGTGTTCGGCCTCAATCTAACAAACACATAAGTGCGTTACACAATCTGATAGATTTATTGTCCCTTATGGAAACTGAACTGTTAAGCTTCTGATGTGAAGAAAAGACTGATATTGAGGCAATTCCATTTCTGTCTCTATCTTTTGGGTATTAAACTTGACACTCAGCTGTCATCCATCGTGCCCAGCAGAGAACCGAAGGAAGCCTCACTGCAGTTGTCAGTCAGCAGACTCTGAATCAGCGTGCATAATACACAAATAGTTGCTGAATTTTTTTTTTTAACCCGTTATACTGAGACCAAGTGCTAACTAAGCTAAAGGACGAAGTTCCTCCTTTGGTCTTCACTGCTACACAATCTTTGTGCTCACTGACATTGTCAGGTGGTAATACAGCACTTTCCCTGATTGTGGAAGATGTGATTAAGATCTACCTAACAGTGAATCCTTGGGAGGGGAATCCAGCAGTAGTTGGATAATCTGGGCAAATGGCTTAGCACCAGGACAGACTGCCAGAGAGATCACATAAGCTTCTCCTCTTCCAGACCAGATAGGACATTCCACATTCAGAGGTGGCTCTGGGAGTGATGGAGCTGCCATAGCAAAACCCTGGAACTCACACTGCTTCTCAAGAGCCAAATCTAAAGCAGGAATATATTTCCTCTACCGAAAAGGAAAAGAACGCCTAGGTTTTTTAATAAGTTGGAAGCTTCATTAGAAATGTATATTTTGGGAGAATATAGCAAATTTTTGTTGAAAAACAAAACATCTGGAATTTCCAAATCTCACTCAAAACGGAGAGATTACTGATTTGGAAATGGCTCTGCAGTACTTATTCTCTTCCTCTTTCTATTAAGTTCAGTTCCTTAGACAGCTATAGTCTCCCATAGTACATCACGGCCAAGGACTTACTAAATGCAGTATATTTCACCCAGCAAATAGGAAGACCAGAACAGAAATATTGATCCTGAAAAGGAAAAATAAAATAAGAAAACATTTTTACATAGAGCTTGTAACTTTTCCTAGTTAAAATTCTAGGGCATTTTTCAACAAAAAAACTCATCCTATTAAAGGCAAAGAAAAAAAAACAAAAACAAAAACAAAAAAAACCCATTCACTCTCCTGACATTTTTTTGACTAAACTTTGTTTATTCATCAAGTTGACCTAACGTGAAAAAACTTGAAAATTCAGCAAATTGCTGAGCCTGATTTCCATAAATGTTGTCTAGGGAAAGGCAGCTCATTTGCATGCTGATCTTGTTTTTCATTCTGCTCTGTTGCTATAAAATCCTGAATAATACCACTGGCTGCATGTTCTTTGTCTTGTTGAAGTCCAAACTTCTTGTTGGAGTCCTTTCTTGAGGATCATCAGATCTAACAAGGGTTAAAGCATTATTTCAGTAATATACAGCTTTGTATATGCAAAAGTTGTAGTGCAAATGGAAATGCTTGTTCTTTATTAATTGTGCCAGCACTTGGGAAAGAGCTGGCGGGAAAGACTTGCACTGCTGCTTATCTCACAAGAGATTCGGATGACTTCTCTGGACAAACTGTTACCCAGAATGACCTTATTACGTGGCAGTAATAGGGAATGTTTTTGCATTCGAAGCAGAATACAAGACAACATGACTAATTGTGTTGATAGAGTGGCATAATGCTTACTGTAAAATAATGACTTCCATGGACACCAAGGAGCATGTTAATTAGGGGAATGATGAGTCTTTGTAAAATAAGATGCAAAAAGCAAACAACTTTTTCTCTTATGTTAAAAAATTAAGGCAATGCAATAGACCCTAATGCATTTGTGTTGTGTTTCCTGGGCAATCTTTCTATATTATGCCTGTATATGGAGATTTGAACAGCAGGTTCTGTTTTCATAATTTTTCTGCCAAACCGTAACAATGTCAACTGGCAGTAAGGGTATTTGGCCCTCAGTACCATGATGTATTGTAAATCTGTTATTTTTGTATAAATAGATTTCTCACCATAGAAATTAGATTAGAATCTGATCCTCATTTTGAACAGCAAGTTTCAAATGAGAAGGTCATTTTATCTCATTTGTTAGGGAATAAAAAAACCCAGAGTGTTTTATGTTACAATTGTATGTAGTGTGGAACAGCAAAACCCCAGTAGGTTTTGGGATTTTCTTTACAGAAACCATAACCACCCTGGCTGCTGGAAAACACTAAATCCATTGCAAATTTAAGAACTGTAGATTATTCTTGTGTTAGTAATTCAATTAAAAAAATAGCATATCAAACAGTGCAAGTTGAATGTTTACCTCACTGAGCAGCAAATTATCAGTAGAGAAAGCAAAGAAGTTAGTCTTACTTTTTTTTTATAATTCTCAATGGTAAAGAAAAGCTTATTTCCAATATGAAGGTTGGGCTTGACTGCTGTTACAGCAGTGGTTATTTTCATGTTTTTGGAACATAAAATGGAAAGAAAAATTGTTAAGATGTAGAAGAGACAGAACTCCTGGTGGCATGCTTGGGATCAGAAGTGGTGGACCATGAAAGGATAGTCGGGGGTAGGAGGTGACCCATAAAATAACAGATCCTGGTGTTACGGTGATTATCTCAGGCTGCTGTGTCTCCTGTATCTTCCACTTTCACCGGTCATCGCTGTAAGGTCAGGCTTGCTCTCCGGCACTGATTGGGTAACCAGCGGTTTGCTACAGCCAGTCCACTAAATGCCTTTCTGTGGTGCCAGGCTGTTGACAGTGGTTTGGTCTGGATAATCACTTCTAAATGCTAAGGGACAGTGTTTTGGAGTAAAACCAGAAGGCTGTTGGGTTGTCCCTTCCTCCCACGCTTTCCTTTTCCATGTTGTTCCCTTAATTCTCTTTTGTAAGATGTGAAACGAAGGCAGATCTGCCGCCACCGTCTTCTGTAACCGTGGTGTTGCATGCAAACTCCTCTTTACTTTGTTTATAGCAGGTGTTAAAACTCACTGCTTTGGGTTGCCTAATCCCACCTCATCAAAATAGGATTGATTGCTGCTTAGAAGTATCACGCGCAAGGTGATGCTTGCAGATCACTTTATGTTGACATACCTGTGGGCAGTGACTGTTTCATCTTCTCCAAAGCACAGTTGTTTCATTGCTGCCTTCTCTGTGTTTGTTGACTGGTAGTCACATATTGTGAATTTCTGTGTTGCGCATGTTAAAAATTGTATGGAAGAAGGATGATCTTTATTGTGTTTGTACAATGCATTAAAATACAGTGTCTGGATCCTTCCCTGAACTACCAAATTCCCCTACCTTAAAAATGATAGGCATTTAGATGATAGAAAACCCTAGTTGTTTTTAGCCTGACTGCTACACTTGACAGAAGGTATAAATTCTGTAGGTGGTTTGAGTACTCCAATGCGCAGAACTTGTTTGTAGCTGGCTCTTAAACACTGTAACAGCAGATGTGCTGGAGTATTATTAAAGAAGTGGATTGGAAAACTAGTAAAACAAAAAAATTGTGAGTCACATAAGATTCATTATAAAAGTGATGTCCCTTGAAGCCCTCTGTTACTGTACCTGATGTTACTTCAAGAATCAGAATAATCCGTTTTTTAGCTCCAGATTCTACAATAAATGGGTCTGATAAATATTCTACCTTTCACTGGAAGTTTCAGATTTTGTTAGCTGGTTTTAATATTCGTCTGTACAGTGCCTTAGCTACCTATGTTTCATCTAAAATAAGAGATTATTAGAACATACATTTAGAATGATGTGGCTAATTTTCTTATATTCATAACATTTCATGAGAGAATATTCCTTTGATTTGCTAAGAGGGGTTGCAAAGTTGAGGACCATATTTCTTAATTTAAATGAAGGATGCAAGAAGCTGTGTTTTTAATCCACGGGCTCCCTCTCCTGGTCTGGGAGGCACTTGGCACCAGGAGTTTGATGAATACAGAAGCCAGGGGAAAGTTATTTGCAAATTGTTTTAATCATCACATAGTGTCAACAGTGTCTCCTAACTTCTATGTTTAATCAGAGAATTGTGCTCTCCCTAATAGTAATAATGAAATGAATACGGGTGTTGTCATGAATTAGGGTTGCAGGGCCAGGTTTGTCTTATGCAAATGCTGAGTAAGACATATTTCACAAGGACTGAAAGCAATGTCCTACAAACAATATTTAAATAAAATCAGTGAACTTGCATATCCAAATAACCACATGAATGTATACTGTCTAATTGAACTGATACTGTCATCTTTGCTTCTCTGATGGCCCGGTGCTCTGCTTTCACCTCCTGCTGGTCATACTACATCTAAATTGGACTATTTGCTTATTGTATTTGATAGTGGAGAAAGATGATTAATATTCTTAGATTAGAAACATGTTAGTATTGTAAATTGCTTAACAGACTTGAGGCCCTGCAGTCATAAAGCACAGTTTGTAGGTAGGAATTGTATCTGTTTACTTTTGCCTTAAGTGTTTAAGCCAGTTTCTAAATTTTATGAAATAAAGTTCTGGCAGAGTCGAAGAGACATTTTTTGTGTTTTAGCTTCCCAGTCTTGCTTCTAAGAATTTTTTTAAGCTTGAATTTATTGACATAAACAAATGTTTACATAGCTTAAGAAGTGCAACAAATATTCTAGAGTAGTCCTTCCTTTTATGCTCTTAATGCGTATGTATATCACAGCAGACACAGTAAAAAAAAAATATCTTCAGCTCCAAATGGTTGGAAGTAGATGTCTTGTTGTCTTCCCTGAAGTGTCACAAACCTTCACATACTTGGACCAAAGATTTTCATACTAACTTTGTGCTTGTTTTGTGCTGGTGTAAGTGACCACAGAATATCACAGTGGCTCAAGATATGCAGGTCCAAAAGATTTATTCGGAAGATCTGCAGTGCAGGTAGGGGCAGGGCTGGCAGGGGGTTTTGTACATTTATGAAAATGCAAAACAAGCACCAGACTGGTATGAAATGCTTTCCCTTTTAGAGTATCAGCCTTTTATTCTATGGCCTGAGCTTATAACAAATATTGAAAACAGTCCCTACCATTTTCATTATGTTAGAAATTGAGTGTAAATTTGTAACAAGGAAGATCCCACCAGTGAAATACCAAATTCCACAACTCATTCAGAAATGCATTTGCAGAGCTGCTACTTTAGGTGTTCCTCTTGGCTCTACTTAAAGCAAGCATTGACGGTTATGTCTCATGAAGCAAAAGCAGATTTGAGAGAACTAATTATAGCAGTTCTCTCATTTATTTATTATTTGTGCCAAAGACACGAGGGATGAAATTTTCATGTGAGAGGATATAAGATTCACGTTAAATACTTTGCTGCCGAAAGTTGATCTGACTTACATTACAAGAAGGAGGACAGTTGAAGTGAATAGAAACAAAGCATAATGCATGAGTCAATAAAGTCTGTATTTCCTAAAAATTTACTATTTTTATGTATACTGCATCCACTTAAAATGACAACTATTTGCTGTGCATTCTTGTTCGTGCTATGCTCTTGGTCATCTGCTTCACCATCTGTGCAAGTCTTCTATCCTAGCATCTATTAGGTGTCTGTTCAGCTTATTTAAATTTACAGGGATTTAAATTATTTCTGAGCAAAATATCTAGCTTCTGTAACACCGGTGCTCTGAGATATGCAGGTAGCTTGACACCTGTCAGTGAAAAGTAGCTTGAACATGTATTGGTTAAATAGCCAACCTGACAGGAACACAGCACCATTAACATGCTTTACTGACTACACTGGTACCTTGAAACCATGGTAATGATTTAACATTTTGTACCCTCTTCCTTCCTCCCTTCCCTCAAATTTAAGCCTATTTAGAGTTTAGATTGTAAAGTACATTGAGCTCTATGGAGGAGTGGCTTTGTGCAATGCGATGACTTGTTATGTCTTTTCTGTTAAAGCAATACGTGTTTTTTTTCTTTTTGTTTTCTTTTTTCTTTCTCTTTTTGTGCACAGGTACTTGGAACACCAAACGAGGATACATGGCCTGGAGTCCATTCTTTACCCCATTTCAAACCAGGTAGGTCAAAGTACCAAGTTCTCTTCTTGGAAATACAGGACACAGATAATTATATCCCTGCTCACAAGCTTCAAAATGACCTGGTATGCAGTGCACAAACCATAATGCACTTTTTCTAGCTGCTTACTTTTTATTGTGCTCAGGGTTAGAGTTTTTCTTTTGTTTTGTTTCTTTGCTTTCTTTTGCATTTTCTCCTGTTTATTGCAGTATGATCCCTGACCTGCTTGCATTCCTTAGCCACTGAGTGTTGTAACTTTCAGATTGCTGGTAGGCTGATTCCAGATCAGTATTACTTTTCTGCAGACCAACCTGAACTTTGAGGAATACTAAAGGAAACTAAAGCACAGAGAAAAGACTTCGTAAAAGCTGAAGTTACTACTAGATCATCTGTTAGTACCTTTCTACAAAGGTTCGGTTTTTTAATGTGTGTTGTACTTGAAGTTGTCATATTCTACAATCATTCTTGACAAACTCTTTCACCATCTGATACATTTGTGTAATAGGGAACAGTTTGTTCCCTAGAGACTAGAAGTACATAGTCAGCTTTGTTATGCTGTTTTTGTGTGTGTGTGTGTGTGTATATATATATATAGAGAGAGAGTACCTCTACCATGGACTTCCGGAGGGCAAACTTTGGCCTGTTCAGGACACTGGTTGAGTGAGTCCCTTGGGAGGCAGTCCTGAAGGGCAAAGGGGTCCAGGGAGGCTGGACGCTGTTCAGGAAGGCAGTCTTAGGGGCGCAGGAGCAGGCTGTCCCCATGTGCCATAAGACAAACCGGCAGGGAAGGCGACCAGCCTGGCTGAACAGGGAGCTGTTGGTGGGACTCAGGAAACAAAGAAGAGTTTACCACCTTTAGAAGAAAGGGCAGGCGACTCAGGAAGAGTACAGGGATCTTGTTAGGTCAAGAAGAGAGAAAATTAGAAAGGCAAAAGCCCAGCTAGAATTCAGTCTGGCCACTGTTGTAAGAGATAATAAAAGAAGTTTTTACAAGTACATTAGCAGCAAAAAGGGAGCCAAGGAGAATCTCCATCCCCTATTGGATGCAGGGGGAAACTTTGCTACCAAGGATGAGGAAGAGGCTGAGGTACTTAATGCCTTACTTGCCTCAGACTTTAATAGTCAGACCGGTTCTCCCCGGGGTATCCACCCTCAGGATCTGGAAGACGGGGATGGGGAGCAGGATAAACCCCTCATAATCCAGGAGGAAGCAGTTAACAACTTGCTATGCCACCTGGACACTCATAAGTCTATGGGGCCGGATGGGATCCATCCGAGAGTGCTGAGGGAGCTGGCAGAGGAGCTTGCAAAGCTGCTCTCCATCATTTATCAGCAATCCTGGTTAACAGGGGAGGTCCCAGACGACTGGAGGCTGGCCAATGAGACACCCATCTANTGGGGAAGAGTGGCTGGAAAGCTGCCTGGCAGAAAAGGACCCGGGGGTGCTGGTTGACGGCCAGCTGAGTATGAGCCAGCAGTGTGCCCAGGTGGCCAAGAAGGCCACCAGCATCCTGGCTTGTATCAGGAATAGTGTGGCCAGCAGGAGTAGAGAAGTGATCGTGCCCCTGTACTCGGCACTGGTGAGGCCGCACCTCGACTCCTGTGTTCAGTTTTGGGCCCCTCACTAGAGGAAGGACATTGAGGTGCTGGAGCGTGTCCAGAGAAGGGCAACGAAGCTGGTGAAGGGCCTGGAGAACAAGCCTTATGAGGAGCGGCTGAGGGAACTGGGGTTGTTTAATTTAGAGAAGAGGAGACTGAGGGGAGACCTTATCTCTCTTTACAAGTTCCTGAAAGGAGGGTGTAGTGAGGAGGCTTTCAGTCTCTTCTCCCAAGTAACTAGCGACAGGATGAGAGGAAATGGCCTCAAGTTGTGCCAGGGGAGGTTTAGATTGGATATTAGGAAAAATTTCTTTACTGAAAGAGTGGTGAAGCATTGTAACAGGCTGCGCAGGGAGGTGGTGGATTCCCCATCCCTGGAGGTATTCAAAAAACATGTAGATGTGGTACTTTGGGACATGGTTTAGTAGACATGGTATTTTGGGTTGATGGTTGGACTAGATGATCTCAGAGGTCTTTTCCAACCTTAATAATTCTATGATTCTATATATAGTCTTGTGAACTGTTGAGTGAGGATCTTGGAAATATTGGTTTTTAAACATGCCAAGCAGGCGAATGAGTAGGAGATATGTTGGCTGGTGGCGGTGGTGAAATACTGGAACTGGTTGTCCAGAGAGGTTTGACATCTCCATCCTGTTCAAAACCTGACCGGACAGGGCCAAAGTAGCCTGAACTCATTGGGCCTGCTGTGAGTGGTTTTGGAGTAGGTGGTAAAGAGAAGGTTACTAGATGCTTTCAGATGAAACAGTTAATTGGCTCCCAGTATATTTTACTAGGATGAGTTCAGTTTATAACCATATGACTAAACCTGGAAGCAAGTGACAGAATTGACCCAGGAATCCAATTTCAGATGTTTTTGTCCTTGCAGGCCTAAGGTCTCTCAGTAAACTCCTGGTTCTCCTTTACTGCAGACGATAGTCTCTTCAGCTTTTGTCATAAACTGTGACAACCTGGCAAGACAGCTTTCTTGCACATTGCTTTTCAGACTCTGTCCTAGTGCTGTCTTATCACTATATAGTGAAATCACTCTCTAGTGCTCTCCAGTGAATTGGTAGAACTTTTTTAACAAGTACAGTTTTTCACTGAAATACTAGTAATACTACAGTGTTCTTCCCTAAATCATTGTGTCATTAAGATTACACGCTTTTGTGTTTCTCATTCTTGGGACTGATAAAAAAGTAAGCATATACACAGAATCCTTACAGAAATACAGTGGTTTTTAACAGCAGTCCAAAGACGTTGTTTTTATCCAAGAATAGTGAAGAGGAGGAGAAAACCTGGAGATGTCAGTGAGTGGTCTTTGGGTTTGTTCTTGGTTTTATTCTTTGTGTGATACAGAAAAGTTTTGAACAGTAGATGGCAGCCAAGAAATTTCCTCATTTCATTTTCCTGTTTGGCTTCCAAGTGTGTTAAGGGATGTGGGTTTATTACCACAGAAGAACATGAGGAAATAAATCCACAGTAGGCAGTTCATTAAATCTATTTTTTTATACAGGCATTACGTTAGACTTGCTTTTATTTTCTCCATCCCAGACTATGGATTTTTTCAACTATGAATACATAATATTTATACAAAAGCAGAATGGGAACAGGAGGAAAGATGCCTCAGAGACAGAAAATGGTCACTCGATATTTTCACCATTTCTGCATGGTGTGGTCTTTGTTCTCTCGGATCCTTTCCATGTCTGTGAAGTATGTAGATTTACAAGTCAGAGTAATTTCTATTCTCGCTGGCAATTATTTAATCTTTCTAGGGCCTGTTAATGCAAAGCACTGAGCTCCTTAATTCCCCTCCACTGTGGAGGTCTGAGAGCACTCCAAAGGAAAAAGCCCTCTTCTGTACACATACTATGTTCTGCACTCCTTCTGTACCACCCCATATCCTTCATGGCCTTGGTAAAAGGATTTATTTTCTCTTACAGTTCCTTGTTTTCTGATTTTAGAAATTACAGCAATAGAAAGCATAATCTAACTGGACATCAAAACTTGGCTTACATACCCAAAAACTGAGTAATTGGACTTTATGCTGGTAAAGTGTGGAATGGCTAGAGCAGCAAAACACATCATCTCTGGCATCGTACTGAGGTACCAGCATCTAAAGCATTCTCTGTGCAAAGTGCTCTGACCTATGGGCTGAGCTGGAATTACGCTATTTGCTCACGCTGTCAGGGTCGTTGGAGCTGTTTGGTCATGGACACCAGGTTCTCTGTTGCTTCTTAAAAAAATGCTTTCCTTCATGCCAGTCTGTGCACAAAAGTTTTCTCACTATGGCAAGGCTGCATTGACCCCTTCCACAGATGCTCAGCCAGCCATGCTCCCCTCCCTGTTTGTCTGAAATTGTTGTCACACCCTAGAGAAAATTTCCTCAGTGTATGGGACTGAAAGACTTCTTTCCCAACTGACCTCTTTGGAGTAAAAATGGAGGCTAATGCTTTAATAATACATTTAAGATGACTTAATCTTTTCATTTCTTCAGCAGAAAAATGCAGGAGGGAACCTGAAATGTCTTGCCAAATCTGAACCAATCCCAGTATTCTGTAAGATTTCTGAAATTACTGCATTTCAATATAGATTATATGGAGTTAAGTAACCCCTGTGCTTTGTGTGTCTGTGAGTTTTAAGACTGATAGCTGCAAACAGTAAGTGTGGTAAATGGAGAAGTGCAGAGAGCACTGGTTATGAGGATATCAACATCCACTCAGGCAAGGCTTTGGTGCTGTAAACTGAGTTGTGTAAGCGTAAAACAATGGGATTTGAACAAAAAATATCAGTAATAAATAGCAACTGTAGTTAAAAAAAATGTTGGGCACATTAAATGCCTGTGGAGTGGGGAAGTCTGTTGAGAATAGAAACAAAATTTCATTGTATCTCTTGTTTGCATACAAACTTAAAAAACTAATTTTCATGCTGTGATTTGCTAGGGCACAGTCCTGTGCTGCAGAGAGCTAATCACAGTGTACTAGGAAAAACATGTCTGAAAAACATGGCGTTGGGCTCTTCTCTACTAGAGTGACCAGGGGTCTGATTACTATGGAAAGCAGCCAGAGCATAAACAATGATGATCTCTGACTTCTTAATATGTGGGAGCATTTCTGAGGCTGAATAAGAAATGTGTTCGTAAGGCTAGCTGTGGGTGGCTCTACATCATGTAAACCCCTAACCTCCATGATTGTGAAAATAAAACAGTCATAATTTGTTTTGCCATTTAAAAGGTCAGAAAACAACTTGTATTTTATCTGCTTGCTTTGAGATCTTTGATTGCTCTCCATCTTACAAATATTCTAAGTAACAAGGGAGATATTTAAAGCTAAAAGTTGACCTGGTCTTGGAGCTTTCTCTGTGCCTCAGCCTTGGTCCTCAGTTTGTGTTTGCAGATGAATACACGTGGGTACACAGACACACATGTCCTGCTCAGTAAATTATCTAAGGATGATCTAAATAATGCATTTGAAAATCCTGAAATACTTCAGAAGTATTTCAGTAGCTTCAGGCTACCTCTGTGATTCATTTTGAAGCTGTATGGTTGCTGTAGTCTTGAGTGGGTCTTCCTGTACCCATGTATCACCAAAGAAACGCAAATAAGAAAGCCATTCAAGGTTATTATGACAAAGTGTTAGTTGTTTCAGTAAAATCTTGAGGCTTCCTCCAGCTTGGAAGCTTCATGTTACAGGTTATTGGACAGAGACACTGTAAATGATGAACATGACCCTCTGACACATGACTTGGAGAACATGTTTTCACTATTTATTCTTTCATTACAGTACTTTAAGAAATATGTAAATTTGCTGCACTAAAACAGTCCCAACCACTGATATTATCAACAGACTAATGTCTCTAGGAACGAAATGAAAGTGGGCATCTACAGTCTCATCTGCATGAATGGAGATGGAGCTGAATTCCAAAACAAGCTGCTTCCTTACTGGACTTGGGTCAGAGTCTTCCTGATTTTTATGTATGCTCCCCATCATCATTAAAACTCCCATTTTTTCTGGAGTCTTCTCTTCCCTTCTCCTTTCTCCTCCAGCCATTTTGTCTGGATTCAAAGTCCTGTCCAAATAATTGAGCAAGATAAGCCTTTCATATCAACATCTACACTTAAGTCAAGTTTTCATTCTTCTTAAATTCTTAATTAGTGTTTGGGACTGATGCTGTGTAACCTCCATCCTGGGAAGTTGAATATAGATTTATCAAAAGGTACTGTCAGTGAGCAAAGTGGGAGAAGGTAAGATTTGGTCACAACAGAAGATAAATGAAGTAATGGTGGCCA
The DNA here is from genome assembly GCA_013400535.1 of Scopus umbretta. Classification (NCBI taxonomy): domain Eukaryota; kingdom Metazoa; phylum Chordata; class Aves; order Pelecaniformes; family Scopidae; genus Scopus; species Scopus umbretta. The sequence continues at coordinate 20,504 of VZTL01049829.1, read as the reverse complement.
TGAAGAGATGGTAATGGTCGAGGAGAAGTAATAACTTGTTAGGAAGGTGGAGAAAACGTGAGAATGCTTTGTAATATTCACTGTGCCTCAGTTTCCTTGCAATACTGTTTCTATGTGAAAGTTAAATATTTAATGTTGGGCTGATGATGTGGGATCCTGAACTTTGCTGTGTTCAAGAGATGATCAGATATAATATAAAGTAATATACCTGAAAAAGTGCCTTTATGGGACAGTGGAAACACCTACTGAGCACCGTTTTTTAAAAGAGAATCCCTAAAGTCAGGATGAAAAGAGTTAGGAGAAAGATACTGTCCTTGAGGAGAAAGCAGGAGACAGAAAGAAACCAGAGAGAGAAAACAGCATTCATAGGAAATACTGCATAACACGGAGTCTGCCAGAGATCGACAGATACTTCATGGATTTATTAAAAAATCCCAAGTCTGTGACTGACAAAACAACTGCAGAGCTGGTGTTCTGACTCAGGAATTCTGCTTTGCTTCCCAGGTGATCAATAAATACAGATTTGGTTTAGAAAGATGATCTGCCTACCTGCATCTTAATAGCTGATTGATAGCCAAGTTTTTTCAAAGGATTAAGTCTTCATTTAGAGTAGGGCTGGGCTGAGAGAATAAACTCCTCTGGCACAAAGCCGTGGAAGTACCGTATATGAGAACATACGGCTTTTAAACTTCCATAACAGTTTTTCCTATAGAGTTTTACCAAAGAGTGTCAACAATTTGTTACACACTGAATCAATATCTTGTTTGTTTACATCTACACTGATGCCAGTGAATGTTCCCAGGCAATGTGGGAGTCTCTGCTGTTGAACTGTTAGAGCAGCCTCTGGCATGCCTTTAGCTCATGACAACTAGCGCTTCCAAATAATTAATTCCTGGTCACAGTTTGGGAGTTAGTGTGGGCTGGGGACCGCTCCCAGTGAGAAGTATGCCTTACATCTGTATTGGAGGACGGAGGTGGAAGGGTTCTGCAGTAGTACGGACACAGGACAGTGGTGGTGTCTCAGCCAGACAACAGTCCCAAGCACATTTAACTTACCGGTTTAGATGTAGTCTTCAGAAATTTGAGTACTTGAAGGAAGGAAAGAGAGGGATCTGTAGAAGAGAATTAATTTCAGTTTTCTCCCCTTTTCTTCAGTTTTGGCAAAATTATAATATTTAGTGTTTCCTCAAGTCTCTGGTATCCATAACCCAAGGGAAGCAGAGTTGTCAGTGATTCCACCATTCTTTAAACAAAACTGCATGAAACTGAAAAGTTAAAGTAACTGCAGTACATGCAAGGGAGCCAGGGTGAGCACTGCTAGAAGGTGGAGCCATTTGCTATAAAAGCCCAGTATGTCAGACAATGCTGAGTATTAGAATTATGTTTTCTATTCATGCGCAGTAGAGAATGTAGAAAACACCATATTTCCTTCCTCTTTACACAGCCTGTGTTCTGCTAAAGCAGGTGCTTTTGGAAGGGAGGGGAAGAAAGGAGAGGGGATGGGGACGGGGATGGAGGGTGGGGAATCGAAGTAATTTTTCTCAAGACATTTGGCATACAAAAAAGCAAAGTTTACCTCATTGATTACAATAATGCTCCAGTTGTGATTGGACTTTAGTAGTTGTGACTGGACTTCAGTAAAAACTCTAATTGCACATTAGTGCTGCAAATAGTGCTTGAAAATTTTGCCTGTCAGCGTGGATGCTTATCTTTGTATCCTTAGTTAACGTAATTTAAATATTTTTAGGATTGAAGCTTTAATAAAAATAGCATATGAGTCTTACATATCACAATAGTGTTAGTCACTTTAGACTTAATTTAAATGTAAAGAAAACCTGTTTAAAGAAATCATGCATTAGACTTTTCAAGATATTAATTATGGTGATGTTTAAATATTTGCATTTAAGCTAATCACATTTGGTTTTAAATAGAGAAGAACATTAATCAAGGAATGCATATTAGCCAGCATGTTTTGATTAACAACATAAAAAATGCCTTGAAGTCAAACTGCATTTTACGTTCTTTGGTTTAGACTAGAAGCTGATTATCAATAGTGCTAAAAAGGAGCTAAAAAATCAAAATGTAGTCTGCTTTTAATTCCTTATGTAGCTTTTCTTGCTATTCTAGGTCCTTTCAAGGCAAACGCGGCAAAGGTATAAGAGTTCATGTGTTTTTCTGACTGATAAAAGAGAAAAACCCCTCATCTTGTTTTATGTTACTTAAAATGCAAGTGCTTATTTTTTCAATTCTCACAGCAGACCAGTAGTTCCTTCAGTGGTCTGCTAATAAGCTCACTAGTGAGTTCTGCTGAAATTCGCTTCTGTTTGAACCTGCCCTTGATGCGGGGCTGTCAGATGGAGCATGTTTATCAGGCAGATAATGATGTTTGCAGTGGAGAGCATGTAGGTATATATGTGGGCACACAAGTGAGTATGCATATGTAACAGTGTTGCTGTAGAGTGGTTGTCTAAAGGAAATAAGAAATAGAAAGAAATGGAAATACTGTCTATTTCTATAAGAAATAGAAATACTGGCATTTCTAAGATCACTTAATACAGCTGGGTGTAATGGATGAGCTTTCTGGCACAGGCCTTTTTTCCCCCCCTAAGTCTTCAGGCTGAGTGCAGTTTGGGAGCAGTTGTTTTAAGAACTAATTTTTTTGATGCATCAAGTTTTTCAAATCAACCAGCTCAAGAAATGTACTCCTTCTCTTCCCTCTAGTTCTCACTTCTGCCTCCATTTTGTAGTTGTTATTCCAGTAGCTTCGTGGATGCTACTGTTTGTGGGGCACAGATGTAGACACTTCCTTGGCACACGATGCATTGAGTAAGCTGTGCTGCAAGGTCTGAAGCAAATAGCAACTCACATCCATTTACTGCTGGAAGAATGCGTAAGTGCACCACCCAGCATCTGAGTGGGCCATGTTTAGTGCCCAACAGAGCAGTGAATCTTGGCTCCGAGGCTGGGCTTCTGAAGGTGTGGATGTAATATATTAGCCTACTCCTTTTCTATACTCTTTTAAAATCTTAAGAGTAAATGGTATGCTACAGGAAGATCTTGCCATTGGTACTTCTTTCCTATAAGCAATATGCGTAGTGTATGTTTGCTCTTATTATGCAGTCCTACGTGGGGATCTCTTTACACAGCATTTGATTATGAACGCTCCACTTAATCAAGATTTGGCTAACTTGGCCTTCTAAGAAGCAAATGGTAAACACTTTTAGGTGCTGTGGGATTTAAAACCAAAATTCTCGTCCTTCTTTTGTTTCACATAAGCAAAAATCACCTTTGACTAGTGAAACACAGAACCCATATGAAAAGCCAGCTCTTCAACAGTGAGACATAGTTATTAGTGAGGATCATGACTGTGTATTTGGCATAAAAATGCAGAGGATCAAATTTTTTTTCCCAAACTTGTTCCCAAAAGACCTGCAAATATTTAAGTGTTTGCATAAAGGAAATTAAAGTCACACTTTTTGCTTTAAATTTCAGATGAGCTTACTGTGTCAGTCTTCCAGTGTTTTTATTCAAAATAAGCATGTTTAATAATAATAATCTGAAAAGATTCAAACTCTACAATATATACTTACAATTTGAACTATAGAAATTCAAAATACATCTGAGATCAAGTCTTGATCTGTAAACATGCAGTTTTTCAGGTTTCTTTAATCTCGGCACCCATGAGAGTGAGCAGCTGCCTCAGCAAGATGGCGTGCCTTGCGTTCTTGACAGCGGCTTGCATGTGCTGCAGGATGGTTGTGTGGGGGGGTGATGATGTGAGTGTCTGCGTGAAATTCTCGCATATGCCTGTTTGCCTTTCAGTTCTGAGGGAGGGGTAGTAAGTTTTCGCTTGTGGTTTCTTCCACAAGGTAGGACTGAGATTTGGATCGCACGTGCTGCTGCCTTTTGTAACGTATGTCAGGCAAAGATTTCTTTTTGGGGGGGAGCATTCATGGTAATTCTGAAGTATTCCCAGGATCTTGCATACAGTCAAGATCTACTGACTGATATTACTGGTTTTTATGATCAAATCAATGGGAGATTCTAGAAAACAAATACCAAAGCTATATGTTTGAAAGTATCATAAAATATAATTTCATGCAGTTGGTCACAGTCACATATGTATAGCTTTAGATTTGTTTGTATTAGATCCATCCAGTACTAAAGGACAGAGACATTCACACAGGTGTGTGGGAGTCATTCACTCTGAAAAGTAACTCAGAAGCAAACTTGGGGATGTAGTTGTGAGACTGAATTCCAGTTCTGTCATTAATTGGACACAAGCAGGAGAGCCACAGATAAAAGTTGGGAGGTTAAGCTGCCTCTTTTTTGGCCTGTGTTGTGACTGCAAGATTGGTGTTTGTAGGTATGTAATATTGTGGTTTCACAGTTCAGGACTTAAAAAACTGGATCATGATGGAGAAGCTCAAGGACAAGATTGTTGTAGCTCCTCTGTTGTGGTAGCTCTGAAATCAAAATCAGCTGCTTTTGTTATTCTGTTTTTTATTCTCTAAAGAAGGATCAACTCAGGAAAGTACTAAGAGCTGACAAGTACACAAGGCTGGGCTTAATTACCACAGTAGTCCCATCTAGTTATACTGTCCATGAAAGTTAACAAGACTTTGGTTGGAGGCATGACCACAAAATTGTGTAGAAAAATGTGAGCTGTGTTTTATTGATATGTGGTTTCTTTCCTTATAAAGAATTTAAAGCAAGGAGCCTTTAATCTGCTTGGAATAGAGGGGAAAGAGTTGATACCAGTGGTACAGAGAGGCATGGTCTGCAGTCACACAGCATATAAATGGAGTTTGAAATTAAGGACTCAGGACTAACATTTGCCTCTCTGCAGACAGGGTTTCACCCTATCCATGTTTCCCCCTTAGTTTTCCATCTCCCTGCCTGATAAATATGGTGTATAAGGTACTTATTCAAAAAGAAGCTTAGAGTAGAGCAGCAGACTAAGTAAAGAAGGAAGATCCCTTTGAGGAGTTTGTTCATTTTGCTTATTCATGTCCCTTATGACAGCATTTATGTAACTGGTTCCAGTGTATCACTTTTTCAGTAAAAACTCATCTGGCATAGCAATAGTTTTTCTTGCAGAACTGAAACAGATCTTTGGTCATTAAGACCTTAAGGCAATTTGGCCAAGTGGTTTTCCTCCCACAGTGAAAATAGCTTAAACTGATTAAAGTGAACCTCTGACAGTCCAGTCAAAAAAAATATGTTGTATATGATACTTTTCAACTGTTTTAAGTGGATGTAGCTCTGTTGAAGTCAGTGTTGCTGTGCCAGTTTGAACCAGCTCAGTATCTGACCAAAACATATTGCAGAATGACAGATAAAATCAAAATCTGTCTTTCCCCAGGTCCAGGTTAGCTTTTCAGTAATGCCTCAAGTCAGTTCAGTTCTCTTTCTACCCAGCACTTCTCTGCACCAAAATAGGTTAATGTGAAAATCTGCACTTTATTAGCTGAACTCCCATGTGTATCTCAAGCTTGTTCTTATGCAGCACTGTCTAGCTGCATCTTATTTTTCAGTCCTTTGTCCTAAATGAGTGGACAGTGTTATAGTTGGACTGTTTACTTCTAAAGTATAGGAAGTCTTTATTTTCTTCCTGTTTTAATGGGTAAGTATTTGCTTGCATATATGTTTTTAATTCACATTTGTAAACTGAAATTCAAGGGTGAGCTCAGGTCCTGCTGAGGCCAGTGCAACTTGACTATTGACCTTACTGGAACTCAGGCTTTTCCTCTGGAGAGCAGAAGCTGAATTAGTAAACAACAGGTATAATTTGAATTGTAGTGTTCCTCTCCCTTGCAAGTTTGGGTCATATTCTCAATGCTAATACAATGCTTGAACTATTTACTGCAGAACATGTACTTCAGTACTGAGTTTTTGTTTGTGCTATTGGATATTAAAACATAATCGCAGGCACAAACTCCACTGCCATGTTACTGGTACTGAACCATGGCTGCATCTAAGAATGATCCTGACTACTTTGCCTGTTTGATTTCAAGACCTGCCTCAGGGCATTGGCACATCTGTAGTAGATGCATTGCATACAATATATAATAGAGATAAAAAGAAATTGGCACTTCCTACAGTTTTAATCTGGATGCCTCTGGTGTGGTAAATTATTTTGTTGTAGTATGTGCACACAGAAAATTGTAAGGAAATCTCTTCACTTGCTGCTTTCAGTAAGAACGTACCCAGGAACTTCTTTTTTTTCCCTTCTTTAACCCTTATGTTCTGCACTCATTGCGGTATCGAGACTTAACAGAAAACAGGGAAAAAAAACCTACCACAATGGTTGAAATTGCTTTTTCCTTTTTATAGTATCCAAGCTGCTAAGTGCGTAGGATAATTGACTTTACCAGTAATTGGAAAGTACTGTAAAGCTTCTAATTTACAAAATTCAGGATAATGTTAGTAGTGTGGTATTCAATCTAAATGCTTCTCAAGTTCACACAAAGTAATACGGTAGCATTTTCAACAATAAGACATATCACAAATTAGTTCAAATATGTTAAGAATTGTGCACAAAATTGGCAATAAAAATACGTTATTTGGGGAGATAATATTTACAGAACAATATATATTCTGTTAGTAAAATGTCCCACATGGCCTATAATTTGAATTGTAATGTTCCTCTGTTTTAGGATTAGGATATTTCTTACAATATTGTAATCCTAACAGCAAATTAAGGTTTATAACATAGTTCATAAAAATTCACCCTAATAATTTTAGTTTGTTGAGAACTGTGTAATCGTGGCACATCTGAGAGTTGCTGAGAGTCGTCTATTTTCTTAGCTAAATATCTTTATTCTTCTTATAGTGAAAATAACACAGGGAAGTCAACAAGGTGCTACTTTAATGATCATCTACAATAGTCAAATATTTTCCAAGTGCAGGAACTTCTTGTTGATAATTAAAAAAAAATAACAAATCCACAAAAAAACTTGCAAACATTTGTTTCATATGTTTATCTGCATCTGAAAGCCTTTAACGGTATGATAATGTAGTTAGCATTTGGGGGTTTTACTAAGAAAGTTATCTGAATAAATTCAGACACAATATTATATGTGATATTTATCATTTATTAAAAAACTAGTTATAATCACGAAGCTTCCAGTTTCCAGTACACTTGTCATACATATCTAAAAGGGGGTGATTTCACTGCTTTAACTGCATCAGTATGGTTAAAGCAACAAAATTTATAAATGTGAAGTGGTTCTGAGATGCAGTTTGCAGGTGTACCACTTACTGAAAACTTCTGATAGTGATGCCAATGACAGTTGAAGTTTCTGCATAAAACTTTCTAGTTAAAGAAAAAAAAACTAGGTATAAGAAGCAAAATCATCCACATTCATGCTAGGATTTTGTATGTGCCATAGTTTTTGCATAGTTCTTTCCATCTTTAGAACTGACTATGTATGAAGTATATATGACAACAACTTTAGAACTGACATAAGTGAAGTATACTAATACAGACAGGAATTTGAACACAACTCTCCCTGATATTTACAGTTGTTTTGCACAGTAAGATGCATGCATATGTGTATGCATATATGTGTAAAAAAAAAAAAAAAGTTGTAACTGTACAACGTGCCTATTAAATGTCATGTTCATGGGTGGAGAGGAAGCCAAATTAATTTTTGAGATTTCATGGACTATTTTGTAAGTTTAGGACTTTGTCACAGCAACTAATGCCACCACACTATGGTAGTTGGCCAGAGCGAATACCAGTCTACATGGTGGGATTTTGGTGCAATGTGCCTTCATGGAAAATGTTATTATATTCTCCAGTTGGATTGCATTTTTTTCTTCCTGAGAGGCACTTAGCTCCTGTTCAAATGACTAACAGAGTACTGGTTCTTCACTTCTGCAGCAGATTTCATAGCATCTTCCTCTGCCAACTAGAGTCCTACTGCAGAGCAAGCATCTTCTTGGATATGAGAGGGAAAGTACTTATATCTGAACATAAGAACTTAATGTTTGAGTAAATAAGCTGTCATTGTACTTGTTACCACTGCTCATTATTTCTGTCTGTTCTTTAGAAAATGAACTCTTACATGGCCATCATGTTTTGTGTATCCCTGTGTGTCACACAGATCCACACTTACTCTTATGCCTCCTAGGAAGTATAAAAAATTAAAGTGAGATCACAGATGTATTTGTGATGAAGAAAAAAAAGATTGGATTTCAAGCTTCTTTTTTTTTTTTTCCCTAATACTACTTTAGAAATAATTGTAAAAATGTCCATTTCTGGTGATGCTGCAGTAAATGAGCTTTATGTCATGACAGTTCGTTTTAGTTGGTTTGTTTTAACCAGTTGGGAGTTTTAGGGGTTATTGTTGGTTTTGTTTTGTGGGTTTTTTCCCTCCCTTGCATGGCAATTGCTCCTATGCTGGTTTTCTTGCCCTGTCTCAGGACTTGACCTGCAGGAGTTACATAGAAATGATGAAATTATGAAAATTGACAGTAGATAAATATATTTGGAAAAAAAAAAAAAATCCTGGTTTTAGCGTAAATAATTTAATGTGCCTCTTCTTTTTCTTACAGAACGGTTTACACAGTACAGCCCTAAAAGTCTTAGACAAGCATGGAATAAGTAAGTCTTTTTTTTTTTTTTTTAATTACTCTTTTGACTCTAAGGATATGATTCATACCAAGCTGAAGTTACATAGTTAACTTAAAATGACTTTATCCTTTTTAATTATAGTACAAACCTGGAATTATTGAAGTAGTATTCCTTCCTGCTTCTGCCAGTTTTGAATGTTTTTGAGTAGGCAGTTACCTGTAAACAGGGAGAAACTGTATAGCGTAGTATTTTCTTCTTGGGGATATCAGTTGGCAAGTGTATCGAGCTCACTGAGAGATGCTGTGTTACTGCTTTGGGTCATCAGTTCTGAATCTTGTTTTCTTTGTTCCACTGTAACAATTAAGAGACTTTTAAATAATATGTTTCTAATCAACTTTGAGTGTTGTTTCCACATAAACATCCCCGGTTGCCAGGTCCTTCTGGTCATTGCTGTAAGCTGATGACAGTAGTGTTGTATATTCTAATTATCATGACTGAGAAAAGTCAATATGAATTCACTGCCTTTTTCTTTTTTCTTCTAATGTTTCCTGAATTTTGTCACATTTACATCAGCTGGACACAGATANTACTGCTCAGCAACAACTAAAACATCAGCGTGTTATCAGCATTGTTCTCATACTCAGTCCAAAACCACAGCACTATGGCAGCTACTAGGAAGAAAATGAACTCTGAATTCAGCTGAAACCAGGACAAAAGGTATTGTGCTCAAAATCCAGTAAGGTTGGCTAGTAAGCCAGGATTGCCTAAACATCATCTGTGTAAAGTTTACTAGAAGCTCTCTCAGCACATAAAGATCTTTGTAGACAGGATATTTGGGCAGCACTGTATTGAGTGATTAACATCTCTTATATTTTGAAGAAAGCATACATAGTTTGAGTTGCTTGAACAGGGTAACAGCTATGTCAATGACTTGTCTTGCCAGAAAAATTGTTAGAATTTTTGCCCACTCTCTTTTTTGCAACAAGACTAAGCCTTTGCTGCACCAGCATTGCTGTTGTCTTTCTGACACTGATTCCAAATTTTATTGTTGGTATCAACTGGCTGTCTTGTTGGTAGTTTACCAGGGAGTTCGAAAGATAAATCAGCAGGAGACTGAAGCATCTCCTCTCCAGGTTCACCGTGGAAGTTGAAGATAGAAATGTTCTGGTGAAGAACAAAGGATGTTGTTACAAGGAAAAAAGTTACTGACAGAGTAGAAGTCCAAATCCTTTTTCAGTATCCTAATTTATTAACAATGGAATATGTCTACAGCTCTAAAATTCATAGCATGTGCACTTGCCCAAGATGTGATGAGGTTTATACTCACTTTGCCGTTCTATTATTTCTTCTCCATCTGCTTCTTCCCAAGCCAATTTGGTCCAGTGTTCTGGACTGAAGCACAAAGGCATTTTTCATTAAAAAAAGAAAAATTATAAAATTATGTTTAACTGAGGGAGGAGAAATCTCTTAATGTAACAGGATCGTAGATGTTGGATGTGATACCATCGATGTTAATCCTTTGAGTCAGAACCTGGATTTCTCTAGTGCCAGGTGTCTTTTATGGCCCTGGAGCTCACTCTGCATTACTACTGGATCCTCCATGGTTGGGAGTAACTTTCTGATTCCTGCAATGACACACATAGAGCTGCCCTGAAGCCAGTGCAGGCCTTCACAAAGGTTAAGTGTCACCTTAAATAACTTTCAACAGTCTACAGAAAAGTTCCTGGCTTGTCCAGTTCAGACTGGGAGCCTAATTTGGTGACTTTTGTGAAGAGTCCATCATCTGTTTACTCTAGAGGGAGCAACAGGAAGATCAGCTTCACTTATAGTTGGCTTCTGTGAGTATCTCAAACAGTTCTGCCAGTTCTTGTGATCCTTGCAGGCATCTTGTAATGTTTGACTCTACCTCAGTCTTACTCCTTAGAATAATGTAATTCCCTAAAAGTCACAGCTTTCGTTTTAAAAAGTAAGTCACTAGAATTGTCTATATTCTGTCCTTTAACAATGAACAAACTTGCAAGTTCATTTTTTTCTTTGAAAGTAGTTAATGAAATCCAAAAAATTAGAAGAAGCAATTATATTACAAGATAGGCAATTAGATCTGGACTGGGAAAGAGGGACAAGGAAACTAATATTGATGTGAATGTGTTTGCTTGGGGGCATATATGTGCGTAAGTAATGTGAATAGATACTAGCATGCTATTCCATCCATTCTGCAGGCATGGACTGAGTGTTTTTCTATATTTTAACAGCAGTTAGACCCAGCAGTATCTCCTGTGTATGAATATGTACAATAATAGATTTGAATGTTAAAAATTGATATCTTATATTTCCTTCAAGAATATTGCATGAAATTTCTGTTTTTGTAAAATACAAAAAAAGAACAAACCCCAGTTTTCTTAAAGCAAGCCCTCAATCTCTGAGACTTCATAACTGACAAAAGTTATGATCACATCACAGGCTGACTCAAGTAAGACCAGAGCTTTTTAATTTCTAAGAAACCTCTTCAAAAGTATTTATACATTTTCAGTGCTCCGTGCATAAAGGATTTGCAATTTTTCAGCATAAATGAAGGGATTGAAAGACTGCAAGCAATGACAATACATAGAGTTCAGCGCTTTATATGTGTGGTTCTACTATAATAGGAAATATTCAGTCCCTCAAAATTATGTATTATTTACATTCAAAATGTAAAGGATCTTGTCTTTTTCTGGTGTAAACCTTTATCTGTGTGCTGTATTAGAGTGCTGTTGCTCGCACAGCTGTAGTTAAGGATGTATAAACATTTCTGTTATAGGCATCATATTCTCAAGGGTTTATAATTCAGCTATAAAACTTAACACACGGACAGACAGATTCATTCTAGAAATTTTCTTTCTTTATTAGCATGTTCCAAAAAGCAGCAATCTCTAATCTTAAAAAAAAATTCCTTTTTAACTTCCTGATTTAATTTGTTGAAGACTGTTGACGACACAAAAATGTCACATTTGAAATAGAATTGTTTTAAGATTACTTGGGATAACTGTGAGACCTGAGACATGGAGGAAAAACATACAGCCTTTTGTTTTTAAATATGTATTGGTTTTGTTACAGAGTCACTTCCTCTTGACATCTTAGTACCTTTGAAAGCTAGACCTTAAAGAATAATGTTTATGGTCTTGGAAGGATTTACTTGTGTGCTTAAACTTCTCTGAGGTGAAGTCCTGTTACTACATTTTATAAAGGGGGGATTGAGATACAAAGAAATTAAGGAATTTGTCACACAGGAACTGCCACAGAAACTGTAAAACAGAGCACGACATGGAACTTTGTGCTCCCAAATTGGAAGAGAACACCTTTAATTTTCTAAACACAATGAAGCTTTCACCATCTACTGTTCTGTCTTTCAGGCACAGTCTGTCCCTTTATCTTGTTCGTATATATGTTTTGAGGTCCTGGCATGGAAGAGTGAGAATATGGGTTTAGAAGTCTTCAAAAAGGCTCACCTCAAAATGTACATTATAATTCATTTATGTAAGGAGAGGTTACTAGAAGGAAGAGTAACACTCTTCCAGCATCTACAGAGCCAGCTTCATGTCTGTAAAGCAGAAGGAACAGAGGCAAAAAATTCCGATCCCAAACCCTGCAAAAAGCCACAGATGGTAGACTGGGGACAAAATAATTGCACCTGACTGACTACACCAGCTTCCATGAGATGTGAATTTTAAAGGGAGAGCCAGACAATGGAACAGTGATGGACACAAGCCAGTGGCTCTTTAATTTCCAGTCTAACTGGAAATTAGCTAAAAACGTGGAATGTAACAGCAATGACAAAGTGAAACCCAGCAGGCTCATTATGTAAGAAGTCAGATCCCTAAAATTCTTAAAATAGAATTGGTCAGTGTTAGAGGGTACTTTTGGGAAGTGTTTGAGGGAAATAATGTAACTTATCACTTACAGTGAATTAAGTTCTTTGAAGACTTTAACACTGAATTTCTTCACTGGTTGTCAAACTACCTAAAGATTATAAAGAGAATATTTACTAGATAAGATGTGATTTATAAATGATGCAGAAATGCTTATAATTTTAGGAAACAAAACTTGCATTGACAGTTGCTTCTATCTAGTATGAAGCTTCGCCTGCATTGCATGACATAACATATTGTGGAATGTGATTATAAAATACTGGTCTAAAAAGAATTAAGATGTGGTAATCTGATCTTCTAATACAGTTCATAATGAATTATATTTTCACCTTTTTTCCTGAACTTTTCTGTTCAGTTCTCTCTAGACAATAAAAATGAAGAACAGCTCTGCCTTCAGAATGCAATGCAACCTCTTTCAATTTGCAAAAACTTCTCCACAATAATAAACCCTTACAGAAGAATGACAGAAGAGAACTAATTATCCTTTTGTTTATTTGGTAGGATATAAAAAGCTTTTTCAGATCCTTCTGTCTTACTGGATTGCATTGTGAGAAATTAGGTTGGAGAGAAAAGGTGCAGTTGAAAATAAATTCTGCCCTGCATAAATAGGACTACTACTTCATAATTCCTCAGCATGGCAGTATTTATTATATAAATAACACTTTATTCTCACAGCTAGTCCCACTGCTGGGGATTTCTTCCTTTAACAAGATGGCCTCTGTACTTGAGACCTCCCTTCCTGAGGCCAGGTTGTTTAAAGGTTGCATTCCAGGATGGGCTGGCCTATTTTGGGACTGTTATTCAGTTAAAACTTCCTGAAGAAAGCAAAGTGAGTGAATAGGGATGAGTCCATCTATTTTGAGTCTGTATTTCATTTCAGGTATGACACAGACCATGGAATTGTTTAGAGCTGAGACTTGAGAAGGGCTTTTAGTTTGACGTGGGTTTTTTTGTTTGGTTGGTTTTGGTTTTAAGAAAATCTTTGCCTTAGTGGGATTTTGACTAAAGATAAAACTTTCTTCTAGTTGCCGCTTTTATCCCCTCCACCTCCTGTCCCTTCTTCAGCATTGCTCATTGTAATGTAGTCTGTAGTGCCACTGAAAGAATATTCAGGCTCTCAAGCACAGTAGGAACAAAAAGCTTTAGTGTTGTCATTGCTAAAACCTTTCTGATGGATAAAACTAAGCAATAAGGATTTAAAACTATAACCGTGCAAAAGGTGGATTATATGCGTACGACTGTGTGCAGTTCAAGTATGTTGAGGGTGCACTGGTGCTGTCCCCTCACTTGCATTTGAGGAGTGATCAGGAATCATGGGGGGGGGAGCGGGGAGCGAGGATGGAAACCAGACACAAAATGAAAAGATTTTGTAGAAGTATTTGTGATTTAGAGGCATATAAAGCTGCCTCTGTCTCCTGATGATTTGCAGTGATACTGCTGTACTGAAAAAAAAAAGGCATTTTTCATTTCCCATTTTGTTTCATATTTCCCATACATGCCCCTTTATCAGTCATTATCTTTTGCCTGAGGGACCTTAGGAATCTTATCAAGACAACACCTATGTTAACGTGCAATGCAAACAAGAAGTCATTTAACAGGTAGTAAATTTATTACACTATCTTCATAAAACAATAACTTCTCCAGTGTCTGACAGCAGGCAGATTTGCCCCTCACATGCAGTAGCCGTGGGCTGTGAGGAACGCGGCGGCGGGTGGGCGTCAGCGGCGGCTCCGCAGCGCTGCCTGCGCGAGGGGGAGCGCTCGAGCCGGCGCAGTGGGCGCTCTGCACTTGGGGAGACAGCAGCAGAGGCCAAGCGTTTTTGTTACAAATATTTTCCTAACAATGCTTTTTTTGTTTGTTTCACGATTTGATGGGGTTTATTAAATTAATGTCAGGGTGGTAGAAGCTGCTGGTTTACACTTAAGTGCCTCTTTTGTGTCTACTACTGTATGTTGCACCCACTTGGTACCGTTTTATACATTTCTGGCACCATAAAGGGGCTCAGCTGCGAAAGTGCAAAAGGCAAAGTTCTCGGCCCAGCTCAGGAACGTTTAGCACTAAGCTGAAATGCACCGCAGGTTTTGTCAGCTTTATGGTGATGATTTATATGATGTTAACTGAAGCCAATGACTGAGAAAGATCTCTAGAGTTTCTCTATTTATCCTTTTGCCAAGATGAAAAATTCTTTACAATTTATATTTGAATGTTTCCTTCAAATTGGAGCAACTGTAACTTGCTCTAATGTTACAACTTTTATAAATATGAAGGGAGGTTATTCCTAACAGACTTCATTGTTAGAATATTTATCCTGACATTAAATTATTTTTGCTTTATTCTAAATTCCCCTTCTTTTGTGTTGCTAAGCTTTCTGTATTGTGTTATATCCTCATCTCAGTTAAAAATATTAATAAACCTTCTAAACTGGATGACAAAGGCCTTTGTCCTCTTTTTCAGCGTGCTAATAACTCTGTGTTGTTTTGTTAGTCAAATTACATTGTTACCCTCCTATACCTTTCCCATTCATGACAGCTGTGAAAATACAGCCCCAATGTACATTGATGGTCTTTGTTGTCTTCTGCAACATCTAATGCAGTTTCTGGCATTGGACTAGAGTTTGGTGGTGTGATTATCTCTGAACTTATCCATATTTTGGATTATTTTTCCCTGGAAGTAATTGTTTCTAGTTCTCTATGCTCTAGCTTGTTTGTAGATTTTCTCACTTCTGTTAGCTTCTTTGTACTAATTTTTTTGTCTTCTGTGGTGTTTTCAACATTTAGTTTCATCTAAGAATTGATTTAGTACATAGTGTATCCCTTAGTCCAGTTCATTAATAAAGATGTTAAATAAAACTGTGACTAACGCTAATCCCTCTGGCACGCAGCTGGACACTTCCCTTCCAACTCAGTACATTGCCAGTCATCATTACCCTTTGCTTACGGTCTGTCAGCCAGTTTTTAGTCTGTGAGATAGTGCATCACATCCCAGCTCTTCGGACTTTGTCCACAGAGCAAAATTTTTTAGAGAAATTGCATCTAACATTATCTCTTGTTCCTTTGTTCCACCAACGATTAAATCCAGTTTTCAGAATAATCAGTTTATCTGATGTCTTGTTCATTAGTCATCTCTTCTTTTGATTGCCATTTGGCTTATTTTTTTCCTAAAACTAGTTTTGCTTCCATATTGTCTGTGTTTTGTTTCTATTGTCTCTATTTTGCTTCTATGTTGTGTGTCAACGTCCAGCAAATATTTGCCAAGATTCTCTTCCTTATTTGAAAACCAGAAAGGAAGTACGTGTATATATTTTTAAGTCTAGTACAATACTTTAGAATGCAGAACAAAATTAGCTAGTGTTACAGTGACTTAGCTACAGTAATAAGCCTGTAAAGACAAATGAGGAAAGAGAACTAACTTTTCTTGTGTAGATTTCCTGGAAAGACTTTTAAAAGGTGCCTTACATTTGTTCACTATCATCACTAATTCCTTAAGAATTCCTTAAGATATTGAGACATATATCAGATAGACATGTTTATTTGGTGTTTCCAGGTATGATTTTTTTTTTTCAAAGTATGTTCTTCATTAACGTTTTTGAGTACTTACTGATCAACTCTTTTCAGATGTTTCCAGTTGTTCTTTCTCCTTATGCATTTCTACATGCCAACATTTTATTAATTTCCCAGAATTATGTTTTTGGTAGTCTGTTACTCATATGTTGCCACAGTGTCTGTGTTCATTTCTTGGTTTGAAGTCTAATACTTTCTGATCAGAGGCACCAGGCATCGTTCACATTCCTAATTCTGCCCTCTTGCTGGAGTTCTGTACTGTTGGCCTCTCTGCTGAAATCTTTATTCTCCAGGTAATGACATTGCTGACAAAATTGAGTCTCCAAGATGTGTTTTAAAAATATTTGTCTGAGGAATTGAAGACATACTATGAAGGCAGTAATATACTGAAGTAGACCTTACTGCTGGGTCTCTCATTTGTATGTAGCTATTAAAGGCAAGAGTTTTCCATCATGAGAGCCAAAATGATAGGCACCTTAAGAACTGGGCTGGCATTCAAAAGTGCTTCATGCTAAGCAACTCCTGTTGGCTTAAGTGGCTTGATATTCTCCTCTGTTTTGTCACGTATTCCAGATAATTTTTCTTTAACTCAGCAGTTCCTTTGATTCTCATCTTAGTGTCTCAGAAATGTATATAATTTTGGGAAATGGTGCAAACAGGCAATAAGTGTAATAATATGAATAATGCTACTGAGTTTTTTCACCTCTGCAGATAGTTTAAGCTAATCTCAAAACCCAAGCCATTTGGCTCTGTTGCCAGTCAAAGCCTTACAGACAGTAGTTAAAGTTTCTGCAGTGTACAGACATCACAGAGTATCTTTACCTTAGACAAATACTTATTTTACTGAATTTTATGATGATTTGATGTGGGCTTTTCAGCATAATTTTGACCACCACTGTTTCTGCAGTAGGATAGTAATCATCGGTATTCAGATATTGCCATTCATGAGAATCTCCTGTGACCGCCTCCCAGGCAATTTTGTCAAGAAAATCTTAATTGCTTCCTTTCCTGCATTACTGGCTGTGGCACTTCATGTATCTGCCTTCAGATTTCTGACTTCTTTCCTGCCACGTAGGACAGAGAAACAAGAATTTTTGCCTTTTCATGCAGTTTTTTTGAAGTAGTGATGCAGAAACACACGGCATTGTAGGGGACTAGTGAAAAACAGGGATTAGTTTCAAAACTTGAAGTTATGTGCTAGCCAAACAGTTTTCATAATTAAATTATCATAATTAAATTTGTCTCTCAGTAACCTATTTTAGAAGGTTTGAAGCTATTGTCTGAGAATTTATAAAAGATGCTGGCTGCAGGCAGATCATGGTGTATATATGTTCAGTGCCTGCTTGACCTGAGTGTCAAAATGGGAAGACAGGAGACAATAATCCTTGCTGATGCATTAAAATGAAGAGGTTAGATTATGTATCTTCAGCAACACGCTGTGAATAACGAGCCTCGGCATAGGGCTGGTGCACCTGTCATTGCTGGAGGGCAAAGAGGCAAGTGGTTCCAAAGGGAACTGACCTTTTTCTTTCAGGCATTGAGTCAATCCCATATCCTAAGGCACACATTCTGTGTTAAAATTATTATAACTCTCCTGGTGTTATGCTGAACAACAGACTGGTGAGAATCTATGGAAAAAAAAACATAAAATGATGGTGATGGTGGTTTGTGTACTGTTTTTAATTAAGCCTTTATAGGAAATATATTCTGTAATTTTGGAAGACATCACTAAAACAATTAAGTTCTTCTCTGATTAAGATAAATTTAATTGAAGTTTAAAATAAATTTTGAAGTGTTGTTTGTCTGAATTAGCAGCTCGCTGGATACCAAAACGTAAAATGACAATACTTATCACTAAATATGATTCACAAAAAACCTGCATCCTTTTAAATAATGTAATGTATAATACAGTGTATATCCACTGTCTGCTACCTCAGCTGAATTTATATCCGTAAGATCTGATTTACAAATAGACAACTTTCTGTTAAATTATTCACATCTCATAATAATTGATCTTACAGAGTTGATCTTATGCTGAAGCATATTTGATCATAAATTCAATGAAAGCACCCACCATCTTTGTGATGTTTGTCCAGCTAAATCCTTCAGTGCATAAAATAATAAAGCTGCCAACTGTGTTTGTTTTATGATCACTGCTGCAATAGGAGGCTGGAAAGACAAATGAATAAAAGCTCTAATTTTTTGTGTCGGATTTATAAACTCAAAATCTTATTGCAAAGAATTTAACTGAAGAAAATAAAATTTTTACTTCTGTCACATTCTTATAAATGTATTGTTTGCTTTTTTTGTTCCCATTGTTTAGGAATCCAGAGTAGTTTTAAAATATTGCTATTGTTTGGACCCAAACTTATAAAATCCAAGGAAATCTAGTAAAAACAGATGAAATTTATGCTCTTCGCTCTGACACCCTTGCAAGTTAAGAATGGACCGTCATTTTTACATTGCCTTCTTTGGTTAGATTCTATAGTAATGTTAAAGCTCTGTTTACTGCTGTGTACTGTCAGTGTGCCTCAACCTAATTTCAGTACCCTGACATAAAAAAGTCATGCCCCAGATTATTATTGGCCTTCCTTCAGCATTATGACTTTTGTAGAATAGTGTTCTATTCCCTTTATTTCTTTCATATTTGATCCTTAAAGTGCCCTTGAGTCAAGCTTTATTCTGCAACCATGAAGGCATGAATCTTTCCTGAGATGTTGACAGATAGTGTTTGGTGATTATTCTGTCAGATACAGCCTATGTCTATGCTGCTAACTAAAGCAGAGCCAGGGACTGTCTTCTGACCCTGAGGCCATGTGGTAGACCTTAGCTGCAGTTGTACTAAGTAAGACTTGGGCGTGCATCTCCTCTGAGCTTTGTGTGTTCCCCATGCAGCTGCAGGTGTAATTATTATTTTGGGGGTGTTTGATATCAGTTTTTTAATCCAAAATGTCCAGAATAATGTAAGACCTATGCTGCAGACCATGAGAATTGTATTTTCTAGCATAAGATTGAAGGTAATATATTGCATGCCCTGCTTATAGGAGGCTGGTACATGCTGCCTTTTGGGAGTCGTCCCTGGCATGGGTTGTTCCCTGAACTGTGTCTAAGAGTGTTTTTTGAGAATGCTAGTTGGCATGGGCCAAAATAATCTGGAGGGCAGTGCAATCAGTCAGTAGCTAAGTGGTCAGGCTCCCTCCCTAGCCCTGCTTAATTTGGCGATACAGGCTTCAACAGAGAGGTTCTTATCTTCCCTGCCCCTTTCACACTTGAGCCTATTCCCAGTGAAGGTTCTTCTCTCGCTGTAATGCTAGCATCCTTTGTCACCTAGGCCTGAAGCCTTAGAGCTGTTTTTTGGTCTTTCCTTTCCTATCCCGTGCATCCAGACTGCTATATACATTTTATAATTTCTTTTTTCTTTCCAGCGTTTCCAAGATACCTTTTTTCCTTTCCCAACCAACTCTGTCACTAAGATCTTGGTTATCATAATATACTTCTCATGGTCTCTCCTGACCAACACCCTTCTTCAGATCATATAAAAAGCAACCAGAATTCTGGGGTTTTTTTTGTGGATTGTTTAGGTCCCCTCCCAACACTGCATTGTTTTTGAGCTCCTTCTCATCCTTTTCAAAATCCTCCATAGTTATGCCTCTTCCTCTCTTCCTTCACAAAGCTGTATATTTGCTCCTATTCCCTATTCTTATGTCAGTGAACCCTTATTCATATTTAGGCCTTCTCCTTCCCCTAGGTAATTCAAGCAGACTCACAACTGCTGTCTTCCTTCCTGGGATTCACATGGGCTTGTGCCCAGATAGTGTATTTACCAGTTGTTTGCAGTCCTTTTCTTCAGGCTTCTTGTTCTCAGTTTGGAAGCCACTGGGGCTAGTCCTTATCTGCCTCAAATGCCTGCTTTCACAGGAGCTTAATATCCACTTAGGACCTTAAAATGTGTCCCAGATGTTTATTTCCCTGCTTGTCCTGATTCAGTGGCAGCACATGACCAGATGTGTCGCAGAGCTCCATGGATTCCACAATTCCACATGTGCAAAATCTTTTGAAAATCCACCCACTTATTTTGGGTCATTAGAAGTGGCCTGAGCTCTACTGGCGGTCAATTTTTAGTGATAGTTGGCTCTTTGGGAAATCTGACCTTTAATGGTCACTATTATAGATAACAATTTTGATTTTAGTTCTTAAATCACCTGTGCTGATTTATGTCTAAATAGAAGTAACTCCCTGCTCAGCTGTCTCTCATGCTACTGTGACAGGTTAGGATTTGCAAAAATGGTTCAGGATTGAGTCCTTCCCTATTGCAAGCCAATTGCTGAGTGTCAGATAGCACTGCATCCTCACATATATGTGAGTACATGCACTTAAAATCCATGTATTTCAGTAATTGGTAGCTAAATACATGGAATTTGTGGTTTGGTCATTCATATGGCCTCAAGTTGCGCCAGG